>JAODJU010000014.1:13072465-13086363 GCA_026776725.1 Gnathonemus echidnorhynchus
GGGGGGGGCGGGGAATGGGGAGAAACACCTGACATTTTTCTTTCAAGTTCACAAAAAAATGCCATGTTTCCTTAACTTCCATTATGATTGTGGGAATGATGTCTTACTGTTTATATGTATATTGATAAATTCTTCTCATCTTTCACTAAAAACAAATCAAACACTTTCATGGTATATATATTTTTTTTTACCTTATTTGACCTTTCATGGTATGTTTTTCCAATAATGTGCTCTGTCATTAATACATATATAGCACAATGTTCCAGACTCTGTCATTAATACACATATAGCACAATGTTCCAGACACTGTCATTAATACACATATAGCACAATGTTCCAGACTCGGCTTCAAAACAATTACGTTCTGCGGTTTCTGTGCTAGCAACTAAACAGCCTAACAGCCTCCTCAATATTTACGGCATTTCACATCATGTTTTGTTTTGCTTCCATATAAATGATGAGTCACCATCAATGCGCAGCATTTAATTCACGTTTAGACTTAGCTGAAAGTGACGGGTTGACTGGTTTTGAAATTTTATAGCACCAGGACAATGAAAAGGTAATTGAGATATAACTACCAGTGGAATACCACAGTTACAATGAAGACATTAATTCAGGTGACAAGGCACACAAGTGCACAAAGACACTGTACAAATGTTTCTAGCATACCTCTACTGGAATGACAAAGTTAAAAAATAATATGGAGCAAACAGCAACATATTTCCAATAGTTGGATTTGCCCGAAAAAGCCCTTGTTGGAGGATTCGCCTGTAACAGATCTTGTTGGAGTTTTCACCTAACATCTAGCTGGCTACGTGTTTGTGCACCAACTCTTAACGATGCACCCTTATCTATACAACCACCAAGCCTACACAAAAAAAAGTACATTCGTGCAATTCTGAGAACTACTAAGATTGTAGTTGTGTTCCATACATGTGTTTGGAGAAACTGTGTGCCACATTTTATGATTGACATCACTCAGAGCTAATGAAAAGTACTGGACCCCTACCTCCCCCCACCCACTTTAGCTTTGCCTCTGCTTCAGGGATGAAGATTGTTCATCTTGCTAGTTTCACAAAAACAAAAACAAAAAAACAGTGGCTAAGGTCATGCTGGGATTGTCAGGAAAGGACAACATCAAATAAGGGTAACTGGAGCCTGAATCTGTAAACTGCATGTGAATGTCCATTGCCAGTTCAAAATGCACAACAACACAATTCAGAGTGTCTCTGGTCTGACTGTAAATGTCAGACTGGTGGTTTAAGCACTGCTGCCTTTTGATAAACCACAGATGACATGACAGAAGATAGCGTCCCACAGGCACACACTGCTTTCTGCTCTTTGTTAGTTGACCTTGACTCTCTAGAGTATTTTTTCTCCTTTGTCTTATGCCTTTTATTCATTATTCATTTACATTATTGTTATGCTAAATTGTGGTGTATCAGTTAGTTACATTGTTGTTTATTTGTAAAGTGCACTGGGGCACAATTGCTGATAAATATAGAAACTTAAGTGGTATAAAAATAAATGGTAAAAATTTACTTAAAGCTGTCATCTATTATGCACTTAATATGTATTATAATGGTCGGTATAAGAATTAAAAATGCATTGTGCTGCATTAGGAAGGTATCTATTTTGCATTATAGATGAGTGCTTTATAAAGCATTCATAATGCATAATAAACATGGCTAGAATGTGCAACGCCTTTTTAGAAATATTTATAGCATGTTTTCAATGCTTTATGAGTGCATTATGATGTGTTATGAATACGTTCATAGATTCTTATAGACGTGGCATTCATATAAAGTGTTACCAAGTGAACTTGATTTTATATATTATGGTCATTTTCCTTAATGTAAACCCCTTATACCTAAAGACATACTCCTGCCTTTTTTAAGTACAGTGGTACAAAGGCAGTGTCAGGAGTTTGAAAAGTTTTAAAATGTCATGTGGTTACCCTAAACCATGGGAGTCCATGTGAGCTGTAAGCCAAAAGACGCATACTGTGTCATGCACTTCTTTCCCACGGTGCGGGGCTCTGGCTGTTCTATAATGATGAGCTTCTTTATCCTGCCGTAGCTTATTTCCACTCAACCTTTTAGAGGGCTGGCTAATTCCCGAGAAACACTTAGCCGCTCTGAATGGCCACATTTTCAATGGTGTTGCAGTTCTGTCATGACAGGGGTGGAATCCATGACATTTTAAAACTTTTTAAAACTTTTTGTAAATCCAGTTTCATGCTCCCCAGTTGCCCAGAGGAGGATGGGGTCCCCTCCTGAGTCTAGGTTCCTCCCAAGGTTTCTTCCTGCTAGAGGGACTTTTTCCTTGCCACTGTCGCCTCAGGCTTGCTTGGTGGGGTTCTGGCCGGTTAAATGTAAAGTGCTTTGTGACAATGACTGTTGTTAAAAGCGCTATATAATAAATAAATGAATTGAATTGAATCTTGTGGGATGAAGATGCGTCCATCCACAGGATGAGCATAAATTTAACACAGACCTTGTGTGATTGGCCAGTTACTAGACCTCAAGCCAGTTCATCACTTACAAGAGATTTAGGAGCGTTGCCTAAGATAGAGTCATAGTACGAGAACCATGTAGTCATGCAAAGAGAGTGGCCAAAAAATCTAGGGCAGAAGCAAGATAGATACAAGGGCATAACTTTGCATTGAGCATTGATGGGGGGGTTGAGGTCTCCACCCATTTAAGGGGGTCCAGGGTGTTGCATTGGCTGGTTTTGATAATTGGGGGCTTATAACCCCCCCATCCCTCCATAATTTATACCCATTGGTAGGTAGCAAGGTAGGTAGATAGATAGATAGTGCTCTATACTGCATAAGTTATGGAAAATGGATGGATAACAAGTTTTTGATGAATGAATTTCTTGTCAATTTTGGTTTATTTCTTGTTCCTAACACATTAACGTATGTGTACTTTATCACAGAAAGCAGCACAACACATAACTCTCCAATGTACTTATTTACCAAATTGAACAGGTCTTAAGTGGCTCTTGATTATAAACTGTTCCATCTCTTTAATTGCATTGGTACTGTTTATTTTCAGTGGACTCTCTGCCTTATGGTTGAATAAGATTAAGTCTCTTTTACAATTTACTTAATGGTTTTCACCTCTCAGCTGCACAGGCCAAACTCAAGACAAATTTTAAATCGTTAACACATTCCACTTGAAACACAAACATGCTGTAGGTACATTAAGAGCAGCGATAAATCCAGCTGACTCTGGGCTTATAAGCCGTGAGAAAAAGGACACATCTGAAGTTGGAGTCTAAAATATGGTTATTTAAGTAGTTTCATTGAAAAAGAGATAAAAAGTAACAGCAGTGTGATTCATATTCTGGAGGGCAGCAGCCTGTGTGGCAGTTACTGTGTACGCAAGTCTCGCCCCTATATGTATGCGACAGACTTTTAACTTAGTTACAGAACTGGATGGAAGCCGAACCATCATTGCAGAATCACATTAAACCTCAGCACCCCCTTAACATCTTCTTGAATAATCAGTTACAGCCCCTGGGCACTTTTTCTTCCTGGGAGTTATATTCTGAATTTTTGCTGAGTCAAAGCTCAAGGGACGTGAAACTGCAATTAAGCCGAAAGTGGGGCGTGAGGATTTCTGCTTTGAAGCGTGGGAAATAAAGACTGCTGAATGGTAGGTGATGAGTGTATACCGCCCGGAAATCTCAGGGAAGCAGACAGCCTTTGCTTAGAAAATGCCGAATATGTAGAACCGAAATACAATGTATTTTGTTTGGTGAATGTAACAATGCACTGGTGCATTATGGGACGTGTTGTGTGTGTGTGATGTATCAAAGTAACCAAGCGAGTGTGAAAATGGGGTAAGACGAGGACAGGATGCAGGCCACAGCGAATGAAGTGAAGAGAAATGCTGTTTAACTTGACCCCTCATTCTGGTGCATTTTAATATTTAAAATTAGTCAAACCCAGACATAGAAAATAATGCAAATTGTAACTTATTTGTTACAATTGCAATCATGTCATATGATTAAGATATTATTTATATGTAAATTGTGTGCGTAATTTCTATTTTACTATTATAACAAAGAACCATGAGTACAAGAATCCATCTATCCACCATCCATTTTCTGTACCTGTTTGTCCTGTTCAGGGTCACAGGGGTCCGGAGTCTATGGGTGCAAGGCAGAGAACACCCCAGGTTGGGGCGCCAACCAATCACAGGGCACACTCACACACCATGGGGCGCTAACCAATCACAGGGCACACTCACACACCCTGGGGCACTAACCAATCACAGGGCACACTCACACACCATGGGGCACTAACCAATCACAGGGCACACTCACACACCATGGGGCGCTAACCAATCACAAGGCACACTCACACACCAGTCATTCACACATTTACACCCGTGGACAATTTGGTAACTCCAGTTAACCTCAGCATGTTTTGGGCTGTAGGGGGAAAGCAAAATACCATGAGAAAACCCTACGATGACACAGGGAGAACGTACAAACTCTGGCAGATACTCAAACCCTGGTCTCAGTGGTGTGAGGTGACTGTGCTAACCACTGTGCCGCCGTACCGCCCCAGAATGCAGGGATGATACATGCATTTCATTTTGTATTCACAGTTCCTGTATGTTATGCCGGAAGTATAATATTCTATGCTTCAGACATTTCTTTTGAAACAGTAAAGGCTGACATCATGCAGACACAGAAACCACAAGGGGGGACGTTAGGATGATTCCAAGGGCGTCTGACTGACAGGGGCCCTAAAAAATGTGGAACATAATTGGATTGATCTGGGTTGGGGGCCCAATGTAATATGCATTTTCATGGGGCCCAAAATCTCTAGTGGCCTCCCTTCATGCTGAATGTTATATTTAGTGGTTAGTGCCTTAGCTCCACGCTACAAACCCCTTCATGTAAGCTGCTAGAAGATGGGTGGTTGGTCATTTGTATGCAAGGGCACTCACAAGCAGAGGCAGACATTTCAGGTCCAGAAAATCAAAATCCAAACCAGGATTTTGTTCCAACCAACCAGTTGAGTACTCTATGACTGTGACTCTTTATGCTCAACTGGTTGGTTGAAAGAAAATCCTGGTTTGGATTTTTACTTTCTGGACCTGAAATGTCTACCTCTTTTCACAAGTGGTTTTAGCTTAACAGAGTGACAATACAGTCATCCCACACTGAGGCCACAATTACACAAAATCTTTACAGTGCATCTCATATTAACTGTCAAAGATGCAGATACGGATGACTTACCTTTAATACATGTTGTGCCTCGAAGATTTTAATTGCACCAATTGCCCTCAAATAAAATGTTTTATCTTCAGCACATCCTCCACTTTTAAAGCAACAGATTACTGAGAGAAATAATCATTTCGGAAACTTTTTTTCTTTGAATTCCAGCATGGCATTGATGCTAAGGCCAAGGAAGGTGTCATTAATCATGGTGGCCCCAACCACTTAAGCAGGCATTCAGCAGGCGTTAAAAGGATATACAGAGACATGCAGGGAGCCAATGTTTTTGGGTCATTTTTAATCAGCATACATAGAGGAAGCCTATTTATTTAATGTTGACCTAGTAAAACTGACTATGTATGTTCTGGTGAAGTATGAATAATGTATTGGGAAAGCATACTGTTTGGATAATGGATGGAACCTGAAATCTGCCTGTGACTGCAATGCAATTTAATAAGATTGTGGAGGAAAAAAGGGGCAGCCAAAAAGTGTTAACACTGGAAGTCCTGTTGGTTATTTATTAAGCCGATTCATTTTTTTTATATATATGAATGTTACTACCGTATTTTTCCTGCTCACAAAGATTCGTCCTTCTAGCAGGGCTGCCTTTCCAGCACCGTATTAACAAGTATTACTGCCTGAAGTGTTCACTGCAAGAAGAAATACTGTAAGTGTTTGCTATATCGGAAATACCAGGCTACAGAAAACCGGCCGAACAATAAATATGTCAGAATGATCAACTGCTTCTGTTTTTCTTTTGTCTTTTTAACACGAAGGAATAAAGATAAAACGAATCTCAAGATGAGATAACAGTATTTAGTACACAGTTAAAATGGCTTTGAAATGGGATCTGTGAGAATTCTGTAAAATAAAACGGAAAACAGCGCTTGAGGTGGGTGGCGGGGTGGGGAGTCCTGTTACCTTCCACTTCTGGGATGTAGGTTCAAGCCTCTGCTAAGATTCCATGTGTGTGGAGTTTGCATGCTCTCCCCGTGTCGTTGTGGGGTTTCCTCCGGGTACTCAGGTATCCCCCCCACAGTCCAATGCTAATGCTAGTTGAAGTTGCCAAATTGTGTGTGAATGATTGGTGTGTGAGTGTGTTCTGCGATTGGTTGGTGCCCCATCCTGGGTTGTTCCCCACCTTGTACCTGTAGCCTCTGGGATGGGCTTCAGACCCCCCAGGACCCTGAATAGGACAAGTGGTTTCACAAAATGGACGGATGGGTTTCATTTGAGGGGGCACAAGTGGCATAGTAATAGTAATTCAGTTAGTACTCAACTACAAATAATGTAGTAACTACATGACAAAAAATGTAGTAACTACATGAAATATATGAACCATTATGATGAACAATGGATCAGTATAAGTAACAGTTAGTTTATTGTTAATTAATACATTAAGTAAGAGTGTACTACTACATTTATTTGTGTCCCCTCCTGTGTTACCATAAAATAATTTTAAAAGTATTCTTTTGTTAACACAATATGCTTACAGTTATATTTTATATAAATATGTCAGACATTCAGACATAATAAAACAAAATATAAGATGGACCTGTCAGTACATTAAAGGCTAAGGAAATATTATGTTACAAATTACTTCAGACAAATGTTGTATGTTGCATATGACAGATTTGTTACAGGCTCATTTGTATGTGTTCCTTGAACAATCTGGAGATTTGCAGTTTATGTGCTTCTGCAGAGGAAAACAAGTTTGGTCTGCAGCATTCACAGCAGGAGCTGTGGTTTATGTTTTTCAAAGTGTTCCTGCATTCAGGGCTGCTCAGTATGTGTCATAATCATGAACCATACACAAATAAATATTGATATTTTCACTTACAATAACGAAAATGAATCCATCTGGAAGACAGGCTTAGTTTTTTTTGCTTACTTCTTCCCAGAAATTTGCATTGCATTGTTATTTTTCCCTAATAATATTGTTCTGTATTTATGAAGAAATGCTGGCACACAGTCTATTCATTATCTGCAAATTTGAATGCTTGTTTTGTCTTTATAGTGATTTACCCAGGGATCTCAAGGGCACCACTGACTCTGTTAAATTATTCAGACTATCTATGCGAGACCTGAACCTGGAGCCTTTCTCTTCTGGGGAACGGTTGCTCCTCTAGCCTTACAGCCTTTTTCTAAAAATTCAAACATCTTTTTCCACGTATTCAAGATGGGTCTCAGTGCTTGAGTGCCGAAAGCACAGAGAAGCTGTTGTTTTTAATGCTGTCATAATAATACTCATTACAGTAAAAAAAAAAGAAAAAAAAGAATGAACTTATAATATAAACTGTCTTGTACTTATAGCCTCCAGGGTACCCCCTGCGACCCTGAATAGGATGGATGGATGGATGGATGGATGGATGGATGGATGGATGGATGGATGGATGGATGGATGGATGGATGGATGGATGGATAATATAAACTCAATTTACTAGCAAATTCTGTTAAAGTTTCCACCTTTTGATGCTTACATTGCCTGGATTATACTCTTTATTTTCATTTTCATAACACCCAAACCACGCAGACCATCCATTCAGCCTCACCTGGTCAGTTCCTGTTCTCAGTTGCGTAGTAGCATTGAGTAGTGGATGTACCTTTAGCAAATCCTGGTTAACTAGCAGGTGTTAAAAGCACCTATCTAATAACTCCTTCACGGCAAAACGCCCCCTCGAACACCGTCTTCTCCTGGTTGTCCCCTGGTCTAATGTAAAGGGGATTGTGCTTTTGCAGTTTATGGTCTATAGCTGTGGAATAGTCTATCACCTCATGTTAGAGCCTCTCTGAATATCTCTTCTTTTAAATCACAACACATCCATGTAAAACACCTTGGCATGACTCTGTTGTGAAAAGCCCCATATAAAAATACATTGAATTGAATTAAATTGAATGTTCTCATGTTCTACTTCTGGTCCTTGAATAGTCATTTTAGGTTCTTCGTGTGTAGCTCTTGCTTCAGTACTGCTTACACTTCTGCCTGGGCATCCATTGACTCCTTGACAGTTTGCAGTGTGTTATTTGCCTCTCTTGTATGTTGGCTTGGACAAAAGCGTCTGCTAAATATGCTAAATGTGAATGACAGCTGCTTGTATTCTTGCTCATTTTGGATTTGGTCATTTGCCTTCTTCCACTCTTATCAAATTGGTGACTTTGACCTGTATTTTTACTGTGGATTTGTTGCACTATTTGCCTTTGATCGCCTTTGTCCTTTTTTTTTTTCAATCCTCTGCCTGTTTTGCGGTCTACGTTTTTGCTAAATAAATGAAGCGCTCCTACTATGCTTCGACACATCTGATCATTACAGGATCCTTCACCACAATGGATCCAGCAGAGGTACAGGCAAGAATTACCTGTCAAAAGCAGAACCTGGGTGAGTTGACTCAATTATATGCCAGTTTGCAAGCTCTGGTGACGCCGACAAGACAGATTCATCCTTTGAGCATCTCACCTCATCCGGTCCTGATGTGGGGGAAGCTCATCGCTACCCCAGAAAAGTACGATGGCTATCCTAATATGTGAAAAGGTGTTCTCATGCAGTGCGAAATGCACGTCGATCATTTCAACATAGTTCTATATTAACATCAGCGACTTAGTTCTACACGTTGAGGTCTTCATTCCACAGCCGTGTGGGATTTACGGACCGGATTTATGAACCGGATTGTGTCTGATATGCCAGAGTAATCAGCTGGAATCAGAATGCGCTTTGCCTTTTGGAGTTTTCAACTCCTTCCTGTGGCCAGCCCTGCTTACCAGGTATTCTTGGGGCTACACTTGGACCTGCATCCAAGGAGCTGGCTTGTCAAGGTGATGTGTGTAACTTGAATAAATTTATCCAAATGTCAGTTTCCATAGGCAACCTTTTATAAGATCAAAGATAACAGCTCATCTCAAGTGATTCAATCAGTCTGTCAGCTCTCACACCCTCAACACCTCTGACCCCAACCCTATGCAGCTGGGACAAGCTCCCTTATCCTAGGAAAAACATCTACTCATATGCCTATATTGTAGTAATGTTAGAGACTTCAAGCTAGGATGCACAACACGTCCCTGGAGAGGAGGAGATATCTGGGGGACCCTGGTGAGGGAGTCAGTATTTTTCAGGACTGAATTTATAACCAATAAGGGTACTTTGGCCACTCAGTGTTTCACTTCTTCATGAATGACATATTCGAAGACATGCTGTCATGTCGCGGGAAAGCAGGAAGGTGTAAAAACCCCAGAGGCAGCCATGAGTGAAGTCAACCCCCAGAGGGGAATTTTATTCAGGACAAGTAAAGGTCAGCCAGTCCTCCAGCTGGACCTGGCTGGGGTTTGGGGCAACTACAGGTAACAACTAACGAACTGGGGACCACAGGGAAGCACTTATACACATGACTAATGAGGGGCTGACACTATGCAGGTGTGGACGGTTAGCACAATAGGACTGGGGACAGTGAGCAAGACACACGGGATCTGGAGAACCAGCAACAACCCCTGCTGGTCATACCAGGGGATGGACAATACAGGTCACAATTTTTTAAAATTTTGATCTACTAATTTACTTCCCTGATATTACCATTCAATAGGCCAATGTAAGTCTAGTACAGTTAAAGACTTGCAATGCTTCTTAGGCTTTGAAATTTTCCAGCACCTGCAGCTGTACCACAGCCACCCCAATGAATACCCTCATGTGCAGAGCTGAGACAAAGATCACATAGGATGACTGCTTGTACCACCTTCCAGCAATGCAAGCATCGCTTCACCTCCACTTAAGCAACCAGGCCTGACCGTTTCGTCATGAATCCAGGTTGCCAACTGTCATGCATCTGCCGTGACTTTCAGACTCTCACGCTCATTCAAAGTCTCTTAGGCAAATCTATATAATTCAATTATAAACTTAAAATTTGCTACCTCAAAAGCATTGAGGTAGTTTGCAAACCCTATAGACTATTTACAAGGTAAAATAACTCTTTCATACATGTAAATGTGAGTGCAGACTTGTCTCAAATTGAAAATAACCAGCCGACCAGCAGCCCTGATGAAAGTGGAAACCTCATAGGTGGGTGAATCAGGAATATATCAGAGAATCTAAAAGGTTGAACTTTCCACAGGCATAGTGGGCTGAGTTCTTCGCTTGGTTAAATTTCACGATTATTTATCACTGGAAAAAGAAGAAGGCCAACGCTCTCTCTCGTAGTCTGGTGACCCCTGAAATCATAATGCCTTCATGTGTACTAGCACCGGTTAGGTGGCAGATTGAGTAAACTTTCTGAGGTCTTTCATGCTGACCCAAGTTCCACAACTTCAAACAAGACTTTTTCTCCAGCCAGTATTTGACCACCCCCTAATGGGAACCAGCATCCTTGAAAGCTGGTCACCCGGGTATCATACGGCTTTTGGCCGAAGAATCGGGTGGCCACCACTCACGAATGATCTTTGACATTTTGCCATCTCCTCAAAGACTCCCAGTTTCGTTGCCCGCAGGTGTCAACCCCCCCACCAACCATGGTTGCACAAAGCGATGGATTCCATGACAGAGGAAGCCCCGTGTATTTCATTAATTTTGCAGATTCTTTGGAATACCCAAGGATACTGTCACAGATCAAGGACTGCTATTGACATCCCGGGTTTGGTGAGCATTCTGCGGGGAAGGCTTAGCAAATTAGGTTAGATTAAATTTTATTGTCATTGAACAATGTACAAGTACTCAGACAATGAATGTAGAAATTTAGTTGTAAAAGAAAAGAAAAATGTAGAAATGTATCTGCAATTATAATGAAAATGGGAGATTTGCTAAAAATAACATTGCTTCTCATTAAGCACAGTTACAGACTGAGCAGTCCTTGACGTTTGAAAGCTGCCATTGCATTCAAGCCTGCAGTGTTCAGTTTAATTTTCACATTCTCATGACAATGAAGTGTCCGAGTGTTAGAAATGATGGATAAAAAATTGGGTCCATTTTGAGGTGTGAATTGTCAGGTGTAGACTTTCCAACCATGTGCAAAAATAGGCATGTCTGTGAAATAACTTTGGATATAGGCTTATATATTCTATTTAATAACACAAATCATAAAAGCTCAAAATCTGTTAGGAATGATTTGAAAAGGAATTGTGTCTTAGGGTCTTGCATTATACATCTTATAATGCAGTCACACAAAGTGATAGCGGTATGAATTGGTATTTGTATTAATGTGATGGGCACATGTACAGTAGGTAACCATTATCCAAATCGATGCAAACTGAGTGCTGGGAGGGAAAGTTACCGATGTCTGAAGCAGAACAAAATATGTAATAATGGTTCTCTAATCTAATTCTCTGACTCTTATAGACTGTTCAAGACTGTTAAAGTCTTATAGACATTTTCAAATGTGTTTTTTTTATAGCAAGATGAAGAACCAAAGGGCAAAATTTATTCCATAACCAACTCATCCCCATTAACTGAATCTATCTGATTTTTTATTTACTTATTGACATTATTCATTATTTAATGATAAAATCACAGCCAGGTGGTTCTATCAAGCCAACAATAATTTAGTGTATGTCAGACCCTGATCACTGCCTAATTTGTGTGTATAGTTTTAAAATAAATATTGCTGTAATACAGCATTTCACAAATGATACATTCAAGGTCAAGGTTCAAGGGTTCAAGGTTGCTTTTATTGTCATTTCAACAATATACGTAGTGCAGTACAAAGTGAAATGAAATAACGTTCCCCGGGACTATGGTGCTACATTAATGGACTAGGACAGTACAAAAAACGTAAATTGCACGTATGTAAAGTGCTACATAAAAGGACTGGGGAGGTAAAGTGCACGTGAGCAGACATGTGCAAAGACAGCAGGTAAACAAGCATGAGACAAGTGCAACAGTGTGTGTGTGTGTGTGTGTGTGAGTCAGTCCAGTCACTGTGTGTTTAGAAGCCTGATGGCTTGTGGGAAGAAACTATTGCAGAGTCTGGCAGTGAGGACCCGAACGCTTCGGTACCTCTTACCAGATGGCAGGAGGGTGAAGAGTTTGTGTGAGGGGTGCGTGGGGTCACCACAATGCTGGTGGCTTTGCGGATGCAACGTGTTTGATGAATGTCGGTTATGGAGGGGAGAGAGACGCCGATGATCTTCTCAGCCGTTCTCACTATCCGTTGTAGGGTCTTAGGGTCTGTTACAGTGCAGTTCCCATACCAGACAGTGATACAGCCGCTCAGGATGCTCTCGATCGTCCCCTTGTAGAAAGTGGTGAGGATGGGTGGTGGCAGATGGGCTTTCCTCAGCCTCCGCAGAGACGTCATATTCCTCGTGTATTTACTTTGTTTTCCTGTTTTGTTGAAATGTTCCAATGAAAAAGAGAGCTGGAAAAAAATGAATATTTTTCATATTTGTCTGTGACAGTCTGTCAGTCTGATTATTTATCCGTTCATTCATTCACCCATTTATCATGAATTTATATGCTTACTTTAGTCTATTCACTCAATTTGGCGGTTTTATGAAATGTGTTTAGGAATGTGTTTCATCATTTTTCCATGCACATGTGCAATCTTTGTTATCAGGCCCTATGACCCAGGTTGAAGGGTAATGTAAGTCAAAATCAGACACCTTGATTTAGCGCTGCTGTGCACAGACGTCGGCCCGCAGCCCAAGGCCACCTTGCTGCACATGTGGGGACGTGTAGGGACGCGTGGGGACGTGTAGGGACGCGTAGGGACGTACGCATGCCAGCCACTCGACAAGCGCAGGCGCTCAGCACGGCATCCCGGGACGGGGCTGTAATCCTGCTCATCTCTGACTCGGCAGCCACCTGGAAAATGGTTCCCCTCGCTGCTCCCGCGCTTCTCCCCGCAGACTGAGCGGGAAGCGTGAGGCTCGTCCGCTCTGTGCTGGGGGGACGCTGCTCGTTTTTCCACACCTGTGCTCCCCACTGGAGTTCTCCATCGTATTGATGTGCAAAGCGAGATGATGTAATTGGCGAGCCTTTCACATGCCTTTATTTCGATAATAAGTAAGGAAAAAGACTTATCATATTTAGGCATTTTGTATTTTAGCTCGCTGCTTGCTAAGTAATGCATAATTATGCATAACGCATAAGCTACATAAATTATGGTGTATTCAACAAAGCACAGATGATGAAACGCAGAGTAGTAACTTGTGCAGACTGCATGACAAGTAAAGGCCCTGACACAAAACCCTACTGTATATTGTTACAATGCACTGGGCCTGTTTGTTTAAATAATATCACCCTCCTCTATAGGGCATTCGTCCTGGTTTCGTTTTTTTGTGTTAGACTGGTGAATTGTCTCTCCTGACTCATCAGCAAACTTTTTGTTTACATTCTACAGAATACAGGACATGCATATTTGAAATGCAGAACGAAAAAATAAACAAAATGCATAATTTTGTGTTATTGTGGCCTTCCTTTGGAATTTTTGATAATTAAGATCTGTTTTCCCCTTCTGGAAAATATATATCACCAATTATTCTTTTTTAATGAGAATTAGATTTGCTCAAATAGTAGAGAAGGAGACAAAAAAAAAATCAAGAAATCTAGACAACTGAAGATGAATTTAAATTGTACTAACATAAAGCATTCCTTAGAATTACTGAAAACTGGGGCCTGTACTAGGAAGCGGGGTTACTGGCTTATCGGGGTAACTTGTAGGATTTAAGGTAGTCTGGGCAAAATG
>JAODJU010000014.1:13093968-13106081 GCA_026776725.1 Gnathonemus echidnorhynchus
ACCAGGAGCAGGTGTGACTCATCAGAAGCCAGGTAGGATAGAAAACTTACTGGATAGTAGCCCTCCAGGACCAGAGTTGGTGACCCCTGCTCTACAGTCTCCTGAAAATATCCATCCATCCATCCACCCATCCATCCATCCATGGTTGTAGCTCTTTATAGGGCACTGAGACAAAAATACACATGGGCAATTTAGAGACAGCAATCCACCTAACTGCCTGTCTTTGGACTGTTGAGAGAAAACTGCAGTTGTTCTGATCTATTGGGGAAAGTCTCCTTTTCCTTCTTGTTTTATCAAAGGTAGATTTACTGCGTGTGACGGAATGTCGGCTGCCTGGGTCTTTGAAAGGGAGAACTGAGAAACTGACGTCACAGCACTGTTAACTTTCTAATCATCCCTCACTGACTATGTGCTGTGAAGAGTGGGTGAGCGTTTGATGCTGTAGTATAAAGATCTGTGCTGTGGAGCACTGTCTTATAAGTCTGCATGCGTAATCCAGCATGGTGGCATAAGACCTTTTATAAGTTTCAAAGTTTTATTTGTCACATATGCAGTTATCCCTCCTAAATACGCAATGTGCAGTGATAGTAAGCATAGCTGCCTAGCCTCAGACTGTGAAAAGAGGATAATTATACATTAAATAATCATAAATATGATTTAAAGGTGGTGTTAATTGAAGATCTCAAGACCTTACAAATGAACAATAAAAATAGAATATGCCGGTAAGGGGTCAGATCAGTACCATCCTCGGTGTGGAAGAACATCATGCTGATTTAGAGTAACGCACAAAATGTCACCATCATCAGCTTTCATCAGTAATTAGATTACTTTCAACAGCTGCAGCAACTTTACAAAATTTGACTTTTGTTATAAATTATAGGGCATAACAAACTTAAAAAAATATTCTGCAGCATTCCAGATACACTCGAAGAACTGATCCACCAGAGGCAGAAAAAAGAGAGAGAAGAGTGCTTTATCTACCCATTTTTTTTCCGGCAACATTTACATTTAGGCCATTAGTCACGGCCGCGGGGGCGGGGGGGCGATGCTGAGCACATATGCAAACACATTCCTATGAAGGGAAATTTAGAGATGCCACTTATACTGAAAATCATATGTTTCCTTTTCTCATGCCAGAGGTTATCAGTAGGCTTGGGCGCTATTACTGTAATATGGTATCTTGGGTATACCACAGTATTTTAGGTATGCCACAGTATTTTGAAATTTTAGTAACAAAATTAATCTAACGGGGTGAGGACCCCCATGATAATTCAGCAAATTTTAACTTAAAATCAAGACTTAAAAAATACCAGGGTAGGGTTGCTTTTGAAGATACTGTCAAAATACTGTATGCCATGATACAACGCAGCCATCTCCAAACCTGGTCCAGAGAGCTTCTGGCCAGTAGCTTTTCTGTCCTACCTGACTTCTGATGAACCACATCTCTTCTTAGGTAAATACCCGGAACAGCCAGGTAGGATAGAAAAGCTACTGGATAGTAGCTCTCCAGGACCGGAGATGGAGGCCCCTGTTATAACGACTGGCCAGTGTGATGATGTGAAAAATTAGATACAGCCCAGGCCTTATTATCAGAGTATTTGAAGGAAACCCAGGTGAACAGGTGGAATCTGAATATCAAAAGCTGTCTGCAATTTCACCTGCTGTAGAAGACATCTAAATGTGAGGTGTCGAGTCCATCCATTGAGTTACCACACCTTCAATAATAATGCACAATACTTGGTAACTGTATAATATTCTGGAATATGAAAGTAGTAAGTAAAGATAAATATAACTGAATTGTTTGAGTTCATGTCTCAGAATCATTACTCTTTCAGTGTTGCAGAATATCTGATACTTTTATATAAAATATGAAAACAAAGGAGTTATTTATCACATTCTGTATATGTGTGGGATGTCCAACAAACGTATCCAACAAATAAGGTTGCTTATGATTCAATGCGACATCAGGTTTGTCCCACAGCAAAAGGCATCTCGGGGCAGTTTTAAAATTAATTCCAGTTTTCTATGCACGTAAAATTTGATACCCTTTATCATGTGCCTGCAAGTGTAGATTTACTGTCTTGAATGAATCCACAATGAAGTTTAGGTGTAAACCGATGTCTGCTGGAGGTTCAAAATATTTCCATCATTTTTTTCCCCGTAGGGATTTCCATTAGGCGTGAATGAAGGACATGTTTACCCCTGGACTGACGGCCTGAAGAGGAAAGACTGGCATGACAACGAGAGCATGAGGAGAGAGGAGATGCGTGTCGGTAAGTAACTGAATCATTACGCTGTCACTGGACTCAGGTGTCACACTGGATTCCCATCCACTGCACCTCAGCAGTTATAGCTCCACAAGTCACATTTCCCACAACAATACTGTCAAGCATTTGTCAGATGGCACTGCACTGTACTTATGACACCAGTGACAAGAGAACTTATTTTAAACATATAATTTACTATAATGGCTATTATCAGAAGCCGCAGTTTGATGAAAGTATTTGTAGGTCCTTACACATACTGTACATAATTATTTACAGTTTGTGACTTAGGTTCTTTTCCCGTATAGAATTGATCAGCATCAGATATTGATTTTGTCCAAAATTGATTCAGCGTTGAACCAGGAATCTAGTTCATTGTAGTACCTGTGACATTCTACTGTCTGTGACATCGTGCCACCTGTGACGTCTCTCCTGCCTGCCCTGCTGCCAGTGATACCACATTTACTCCCGGACGTAACAAACTGGAGCATATAAATTGGGACGCTGTTAATTTGACTTCCTCTGCCGGCCCCTGGAGGATGGGCTCCCCCTCTGAGTCTGGTTCCTCCCAAGGTTTCTTCCTTCTAGGGAGTATTTCCTTGCCACTGTTGCCTCTGGCTGCTCACTGGAGATTTTGGGCAGGGATAATGCAGAGCGCTTTGAGACAAGGTAATATTGTGAGAAAGCACTATAGAAATAAAATTTAATTGTATTGAACTGAATTGAACATTCTGTACTTCTAATTATCAGGTAATGCAAACCTGAGGTATTGTAATGTTATTACTGGCTTATTTTACTTTAATGTTGCATTATATACAGAAAGAGGATGCCTGTGTTCCTTTAAAGCATTAATGGAACGATAAGGCAAGTACTCTGGTATCCTCCTGCATTCCAAAAACATGCAGTTAAACAAATACAGTCTGTCAATTTAGTGTGTCATCGTGTGAGTGAATGAGTGTGTTCATCTCTGAGCATCGTGATGACCTGATATCCAGTCCAGTGCTCTCTGTGCTTCATGGAAATTTGTGCTGGATAAGCAATGAAATGCAATGATGAAATAAAAGCAGATACAGACGCTCCTCCACTTACGAACTTTCAACTTACGAACTTTCAGACATACAAACGAAGAGGACTGCAAATCCAAATTGTGATCATTAGGCTCCCATTTCCTGTCTGCAGCATCAGTTTTTTTTTTCTGTGCGCCAATTCTGCCCAGTACGACTTCTGGCCGCTACTCCCGCCACGCAGCAGCGTAACGTGCATCATCCCAGGATCCTAGTTCTTTGTACTTGGTATACCATTAAATGATGTTGAATAATGATTTAAGAACATTTCAAGTTACGAACGGCCATTCGGAACGTAACTCATTCGTAAGTAGAGGAGCGTCTATGTTTATTTCATTTATCGAATAATTTGATGGATGGATGGATGGATGGATGAATGGATGGATGGATGGATGGATGGATAGCCTCTGTGATAACAATCGAGAATGGAGAAGGCAGACCCCGGAATGCAGAGGCAAACTGGTTTATTAGATAAACCGGGTGAAGACAGAGCCAAAGGGGTGATCGTGAATCGTTGTCGGGTCACAGGCGATGGTGGAATACCAGGGAGATCAGTCCTATACAAAGAGATGAGATGGGGTTCCTATGGGACAGGAGGAACGGGACCGGCGAGGGAGCAGGGCAGGCAGGGCAGGTCAGGGCAGGCGGGTCGGAGGAACAGACGAGGCAGGCAGGGGAGGCAAGACAGATGGGCAGGAGACAGCAGGCAGGACGAACCTGGACGCTCCGCGGGTCTTAAGTAACGGAGCGATCAGCTGTTGAACGCCTGCCGGTGCTTGATCCCGCCCGTGTGGGTGTGGCAGTCTGGTGATACAGTGGTTACACATATGTTCTTATGCGTACTCTGCGATGGGTTGATGCCACATCCTGGGTTATTCCCTGCCTTGCACCTGCAGCTTTCATGGCTGGTTCTGGATCCACGTGACTCTGAATAGGACAAGTGGGTACAGAGGATGGATGGATGGATGGATGGATGGATTGATTTGCCAGGGCTGCTAGAAATGGATCAATGATTCCTCCAAATGAGAAAAAAGCACATGGAAGGTTAGAGCTTCTCTGGGCAAAGCTGGCAGACAGAGTCATGACACGAGGATGAGGGGAAAGAGGGGGGGGTCTATTTGGGGGTGGGGCAGGAGATGTGCATAATGAAAGCAGCGGGGAGTTTCTCGGCTCCAGCTGAGGTTAATGCCTTAATCTGAAGAGATGCTCTGCAGCCGCTGCCTCACCAGCGGTTCAGGTCATAATGAACGGATGAGTAAGAATACAGTATCTGAAGGACAAACCAAGCAAACTTTTTAATATACAGTAAAATGTTGAAATCTGTGGTACACTATAAAAAAAAAAATCGATGCGCATGTAGACGTACGTCACGTCATAAAAGGTCACTTATGAGAAGAGGGAGTATGGGGATTTAAGGCCCATTTGTCTGGAGGTGGGAAATAGACAACATGCCAGAATTGTTAATTTTGCACGCAGCACTTGAAATACAGATAAATGGAGCAGCGGCCAATCCAGTTTACTCTTTTGATAGGCAGCTTCGGAGCGGCGAAATGCTTTCCTTACACCAGCTGTACCCCCCCGTTGATTTATGGTGGACGATATATCAGGATGGTGGCAGTGATGCATATTGCCTGGGGTTAGCCAATAATTCAGCCATTGAGCCAATATGGTAAATTTGAGTCTGGGTAATAGCGTTCGTCTTGTGTAGAGGTTCTCTGGAAAATATTTCCGAGACACAGTGCAATTGTTGAAACATTCAAAACTGTGTTGCATTATTTCATCACATCGGGTCACTTTCAATAACATGTTTTTAACACACAGATGCTATCCAGTGCTCAGTTCATGCTGGATCCTGCAGTAATGTATTCCAGGACCTCTCTGCCTTCTGGCACCTGTTTGTGTGGATCCAGCAGTTGTCTGGTTAAAAGAAAAACAAAAACAATAACATCAAATGAAAAAGAAATAAAATCTATATTTTAACTTAGATCATTTTATTAGTTTATATTTATTCTTAAAAATACATGTTTTCTTAGAAAAATACATATATATTTTCAGCACTGCATTTTGTACGCCTTCCGGGACCTGTGCCCGCCTCATTACCCCTCCACTCTCATATCCCTTTCACGTTCCGGCACCTTCTGATTAACAAATTAAAGACTAATGCTAGGATGTAAAGTATTTTCCACATTCCTGAGTGTGGCTTTGCTGGAGCATGGCAGGATCAGGTGTGCTTATAGCAGCGGTCTCCAACTCCGGTCCTGGAGAGCTACCGTCCAGTAGGTTAGTACCCGGCTTCTGATGAGCCACACCTGTTCTCAGGTAAATACCAGGGCCAGGTGTGGCTCATCAGAAGCCAGGTAGGATAGAAAACCTACTGGATAGTAGCTCTCCAGGACCGGAGTTGGAGACCCCTGGCTTATAGGATTCAAAGAAGCCGTGAAGAGAGAAAGCACAGATTTTGTTGTGTATTTTGTGAAGCTAAGGATATCGGGCTGATTTCGAAACCATATTTGGTCATTTTACATAAAGTATTCCGCCTAATGAAAACCTAAATCAGGCAACATTTCTCCTGACACCAGAAGCACTGCAGTGTAATGCTTGTAGTAATTTCTTTAGTTTCATAAAAGAGAAAGCAGTGCACATAATTATGTCTATGAACATACCACATTATAAACATTTTGAGCCAAATGTAAATGGATAGCTTGTTTTACCAGTGAGGAACCACACATGAGAAACATTTGGAGTGAGACAGGGATCTCCAGACAGTGTTGGCTTGCTGATCAAAGAGGGCAAGACAGGATATGGGTCTTGATTAGGAACTTAATGCCAATGGGTGTTGTTCCATTAATGGCCCTGAAAGCTGAGGACTTGAACGTCATGATGAGGAAACGAGACAAAGATTGGTGTAACATGAGACCATTTGGCTGATTGAATACCAGACATACTGGTGCATTTATGATCATCTACAGCAGTTTGACAGCACAAGCTGGTAGCCCTTTCAGTAAGGAGTTTCATTAGTCTAGTCATGAGAGGACAAGTGCCTGGACTAGAAGCTCAGCTGCATATTCTGACAAATAAGGCCTGATCTTCAGGATGTTATACAGAATGAAAATACAAGACCATCCCATTTATCAATACCACTAGGTTCCTAGCGGAGCTTAATGGAGACAGTGTTGATGATTCAAGCTGTACTTAGATGTCGTAGTGAATCGTAGGGCAGGCAGGGAAGTGTTATGTTCTCCTAGAGGTGATGATGCGTCATCCAAGTTGCAATGTCAACAATGCAGAGATCCAAACAAAGTGTATGGTGTCCTCAGAAGGGAAGGTCAGGAACAGCTGCATCTTATCAGCACAGTAGTGATGTTCATTTGTGGCCTTGGCAATCATAACTTGAAGTTACCCCAGTTATGAAACCTAGCCTTTGCTTAGCTATCGCTTTGTTAACACTATAGTTAATTAACTGAATGTTTTCAGAGAATGGATAAGTACAAGACTGACAATCACAAGTGTAGCCCATTGCTTTGCATTCCACTGGCTGCATGGTGCCTGTCTGTTTTCAAAGATTTAAGTCAAAGCATATGAGTAACTCTTACTCAGTCGACTGTAAATGTCAGTCCAAGACATAAGCAGGCAGTTTTTCAAGTGGAACTTCCCAGGCATGGATAACATGGCTTTTGTGAGTATTTTTGTTCAAAACACACGCAAGTCCTCCTTAACCCTGACCTTAACATGACTAAATTTGTGGCACAGGCCGAGAGAAGCTCACTGAAAGGCCTGAGGCCAAAATTTCCAACAGTGAAAGTTTTACTTTTATGGTGTGGATTGCAATTTACAGCCAAAGTTACATCTTCTTCTTACAAAGAAATTAAAATGACACAAGCAATTTAAACAAATGAATTTCCTACAGCATGGTGCTACATCCCTCCAGCATACTTTCTGACAATCCTACAATCAATTCCAAGCATCATTAAAGCTGTTCTTGTGGCTCACTGGCCTGTCAAGACATTTTATTTTGACCTCTATTTGTATTAATAACTATTTTTTTCTAATGAACTTCAGTTAATCATGTAGTTTGTCTGCCAAATAAGACTAGAAGGGAAAATCCTACTGGGCGTCTACTGTACCTCTTTTCTAGTGAATTATATGCCATTTGCCTTAGTATTATTCATTCATTACTGGCTCCTTACTTTTGGCTCAACCCAAAAATGGCGAGAAGCCATCTTATGGGCTTGCCATCCATAGGATGAAAGGTGAGGGCCAAGTAAAGTGCCACTTTAGCAACAGATCATGAGTGGCAAGAACCCAAAATACAGGAACCCCTTCACATTCAGAACTTTGATGGTTTATATTTTTTTTCTCGGTTTTGGTTATTCGCGAATTTCCCATGAACAAATACATATTTTTTGAGCTTGCCAAAAGATCGCAGAAACTCGCAGACGACACGCAAGCCAGAAACAATACTAAAAATGATTTGGATCACAGGAAATCATTTTATCATCTGTACACTATTAGACACAATTATTATGATATATTATTATGATGATATATCGCTTGCCCATTGAATTCAGGCATTTCATTCAGACCAATGGCCACACCTAGCTTTTTGTGCAGCATGACAAAGGAGGGACGATCCATGTAGCATTTCCAAATGAACGATCAAAACTAAACTAAGGCAAGGAGCAACACCAGGAACAACAATACCAAGGGTAGGTAGCAACACGGGGAACTACAAACTAACATGAGGTAACTATAACCAAGAAGCGTGTAGCAGCACAGGGAAACAGCCACAATGAACGACTGAGGAACAGAACAAAAGCAGGCACTTAAATACACTACTAACAAGACAAGATGTGGGACAGGTGAGAACCATAACCAAATAAACCAATCACAAGGACTTAAGGCAAGAAGGGAGAGGTGGGGTATATTACAATTAACAAGCATTAGAGACCAGGAAACATTAACAAACACTGAGGCTAACTACACCAGGAGAGACTAAGGAACACAAATACAGCAGAATATAATTAAACAAGACACAGACAGGGTAGGCCATAAACAGGGACACAAAGCAAAGATATAGATGAACAATTTCAGAGGCTGGGGATAAAATATAACCAGTATATCAAAGCAAAGGGTTTTGTATAAACTCATGACTGGAGATACCTGCCTCTAAGCTGCATGCTCAGCCTATTGAGTGACGTGGCAGCCCAGACAACAGGGTAAACAGGATGGCCAGCGGGAACTACTGGCTAAATAGGGCAAAGGCAAATGGGACAGGGCCAGTCGAGCACCGCTCCTGACACCTAGCCATGCAGGCAGGTTTGTAAACATTTGTGAAAGAATGGGTTGTTCTGCTCAAGTGCTCAAATGTAGTACTGTCATAGGATGCCACCTTTGCAGTAGGTAGTCAACTGTAAGTGGTGTTATTGCAAAGTGGAAACATTTAGGAACAACAGAGACTGAGTCACAAAGTGACAGACCATGTAAAGTAACAGAGCGGGATTGGCGAGTACTGAGGCGCATAGTCTGTAAAATTCGCCAACGCTCTGTTGACTCAGTAGCTGCAGAGTTCCAAACTTCCTTTGCCATTAAACGCAGCACAAAACCTGTGCGCTGGGAGATTCATGAAATGACCTTCCAAGGCTGAACAGCTGCATGCAAGCCTCAACAAATGCAATGCTAAGTGTCAGATGAAGTGTGGTAAAATGGTGTAAAGCCCACCACCATTGGACTCTGGAGCAGTGGAAACGTGTTCTGTGGAGTGATGAATCAGACTTCTCTGTCTGGCAGTCTGATGGATGATTCTGGGTTTGGCAGATACCAGGAGTATGTTACCTGGCTGACTGTATTGTGGCAACTGTAAAGTTTAGTAGAGGAGGGATAATGGTATGGGGTTGTTTTTCAGGGGTTGGGCTAAGCTCCTTAGATCCAGCAAAGGGAACTATTAATGCTTCAGCATAGCAAGACATTTTGGACAATTCTATGCTTCCAACTTTGTGGGAACAGCTTGGGGAAGGACCTTCTCTGTTCCAGCATGACCGTGCACCAGTGCATAAAGTCAGGTCCATAAAAACATGGTTGGTGTGATGTGGAAGAACTTGACTGGCCCACAGAGAGCCCTCACCTCTTTGGGATGAACTAGAATGGAGATTGCGATCCAGGTCTTCACATCCAACATCAATGCCTGATCTCACAAATTATCTTATGGGAGAATGCATGGCAAGAATTCCCAGAGACACACTCCAGGATCTTGTGAAAAGCCTTCATGGAAGAGTGGCATCTGTCTTAGCTGCAAAGGAAGGGGGGGGCGACGCCATATTGATGCCTATGGATGTAGAATGGGATGTCAGAAAAGTTCCTGTAGGTGTGATGGCCAGATGACCCAAAAATTTTGGCCATATTGTGTATTTGTTAGTGTAAGTGCACCTTATATTTTTAATATTATAAGTACTAGCATAACGAGGATTTTCATAGGGTTGCCAGATTCACTCTCCAAGACAGGATGGGACATCAAAACAGAGATGCTACTCGTCAGATTGAGAGGAGCATCCTACAAGGATGTTACCTGCTCAGCTTCTAAGAAAGCTGCCACTCCCATGTCGCACTGGGGGCAAGTTCTGGGGGTGGCGCAGGTCAGACCGGCTGCCACCATGACCCTCACCAGGAGAAGTGGTGAGAAGATGAGATTAGATAAATGGCACAAATTCCAAAAGGACACAGAGTAATGACCACTAATTACCAAAAATGTATTAATCTCAGAAAAGCATCTAAAACAAAATGGCGGCATAAACACAAACATATGCAATATAGAGGGATTAAGTCATTAACTACTTTTTGTAATACAAAAGGAAAAACCTTAATTTTGCACGATGTATTGTATTATTGTTGTTGCTGTTGTTTTTATTTTATTTCTTTCACCCAACCATTTTCCAGCTGCCATCTCTGTGCCCTGGAGCCTGTCCCAGGCAGCCCTGGACACATGGCAGGGATGCACCCTGGATCCAGGGCCAGTCCATCACAGGGCACACACACACACACCCACACACACAGACATAAAGGCCATTTTAGTGGCACCAGTTCACCTAACTTGATAAATATTCATACTTCTGAATAATAAAAAATGACCCACACACAGGGTAGAAGCGGGATTTGGACTTCCAACGCCGGAAGTGTCAGGAAACGGCAACTACCTACTGAGTCTGCATGGCACCTTGCATTTTTTTTTTGTCAGGAAAGCACAAAAATGCTTGTTCTAATTGTGGATGACCTTGATTAGCCCACTTTTGATTATTAGAATGTAGGGTATTAATTATAAAATGAAACTGTTTCTATTTTCCCATGATGCATAAAGGTAAGGGAGAGCAGGGGAAGCCCTACCCTCTTAGTGAGGACGAATGGGACGACTCGACGTACAAGGAAAACGGCTTCAACATCTACGTCAGTGACAACATCGCCTTGGACCGCTCTCTCCCAGACATACGGCATCCAAAGTAAGCTGACAGTACTAGACTTTTGTTATGTCAGTAACCATAAAAACTACAATAAAACTAATAATTATGTAAGTGTAAATGTCAAAACACATGTTGCTGTGATCTTCTTCCTACAATTTCCAAATATAAAGTTATCAAAGGATAAACTCTTGTTTAGGTGTAAGTGTGAATTAAAATGAGCAGTATTTCAAAGAGCTTGGATGGCGATAGACTGGCACCTAATTATTCTTGCATGAGACAGTAGTGCTGTGAGAAGTGATTGCTTTGCAGAGTCCTTTTGCATCGAGCCATTGCATCATATAAAATTTATCCGCTTAATTGATTTTCCAGTGATGGATTCAAATATCTTTAGCACATCTATAATATACTCATTGTCTAAGAGAACAGATTGCTATAATAGACAAATCAGAGTGGTCTAGTTTACCCGACTCCCAGAGCTGATTATCACAAATTAGAGGGAGATTGTGAGAGAGACTTGTTGGAGGATTTAAAACAAAAATACATGATTCTTCATTAACAAGTACAATTTCATTTCAGAACTGCCAAAAGATATCTTAGAATGACCCAGATGCATGACTGGATCAGGGGCTAAGGATGGTGGATGGCTTAGTATTCTGGAATGTTTTTCGTAGAAGTGTCAATAAACAAGCGTAATTTAGCTGACTTAATGTACCAGATGCAATAATAAAGTGTATGTAATTTTGAGGAGATCTCAAATCCTCTGTATATTTCAGTCGATATCCTGGAATTACTTACCCAGTACAGGAATCAGACTGAGCTTGAAGGCCATCTCAGGATATGTCTGATAATACACTCAGGGACCATCAGAGATGTCAGTTCTGGGTGTTTCTCAATACCAAGAACACAAGAACTTTCATGTTCCTGCCAAGAGTTTTCCTGCTAACTTGCCTCCTATGAATGAAAATGGAATGCAATGAGTGATGGAATTATTCTCCTTAACGAGGTTGCAGCCGATGTATCCTTGATATTTGAGGCGGGGCAGTAATGACATCAGGGGATTTTTCTGTCCTCCGTACTTCTGTTCTTTAGTATTGGAACTCTACTTTGGCAATGGAACATGACATGAAATGGCTATGCGAGAATATACGTATAGTCAAGTACGCATATCGAGAAACACCCAATATGCCTTTAGGATATAGGGAAAATACCAGGGGCAGGAGCCTTAGAGGTGCAGAAAGAACGTGCTCAAGACACACTAGTCCAGTGGTTCTCAACCTTTTTTTGCAGTGGGCCGCACTATGTCCAAGTTCAAGTCTCACGGGCCGCATATTATTTAC
>JAODJU010000014.1:13106181-13125438 GCA_026776725.1 Gnathonemus echidnorhynchus
GACTTGATGCGCGTCATTGCAGAAAATGTGCGTTCGCAAATGTATGTGGATCCAAATATGGAAAGCACTTTTGAACTAATAATCTGAGGTTTTTAATTTATTTTTATTTTTTACGTGGTCAGCATCGCGGGCCGCATTCGCATTTGTGACGGGCCGCAGGTTGAGAACCACTGCACTAGTCACTCCTTTGCTCTCATTTCAAAATAATTTTCTCATTGTTCTCTATTTACAGTCTTACTAATAATTGAGTATTAACACCCATCCTGTCCATCCAGCCATCCTTGCTTATCAGATATCGAGCTGCCTACAGCCTGGATCCGACCGCAGGAACCAGAAGTCGCGAGTCCTTCACAGGGACACTATGGGCAATGTAGAGTTGTCACTTCAGTTTAGCGTTACTATTTGTTTCTAAATGAACACGTTTCATTGCATCACACTGTCAATGTTTTTGGTATTTCGTCAGCTAACAGAACAATGATGAAGTGATTACTTTTTTAATTAATATAACAAAAAGTAATGAGTGTCTGACAAAGCAAAAGGGATGTGTTTGATTTATATTGAAACACTAATATATTATTCATTTGATGTAAGTATCTATAGTGTTGTGGAATTTATCATATATTAGTTGTACATTAGTTGTATATTAGTTTTTTCAATGATTTTTGTAAATTTTTAATTACCTGTAATACAGCTACTTGTGAGCTCTGCTACTGATTGTAACATTAGTTAGTTGATGTCTACCTTACAGCTGCAAGCAGAAGCTGTATTTGGAAAAATTACCCAACACCAGTATCATCGTTCCCTTTCACAACGAGGGCTGGTCTTCCCTACTAAGGACAATACACAGCATAATTCACCGAACACCTGACCACCTGATTGCTGAAATCATCCTTGTTGACGACTTTAGCGACAAAGGTAGGTTCTCCGTCACTCTCCCATTTGATGGGCTGGCAGCTAGCTTTATTCAGTAATGTTGTTGAAGGGTTTGCTTTTCTCTTCTGCAGTTTTGCAAACCATCTCTTTTTGCATGGCAGTCTGCTTACGCTTATTTATCCTTCAACTTGCCTGCTTACTTGTATACTGATATTCTAGGGAGACATTTGTTGGTTTCTCTTCTCTCTTACTTCCCTCATAATGCGAGTCTAAACAGCAATGATTCGCCTTTCATTTCTGCACTGCAGAAATTTAGCAGATTATTTCAGGTACACATATATTTGCATTTATTTTCCTCGTAACTCACTAGCTGGGGAACATGCAGATCGCTGTGAGATTCTCTTCCGCGCTCTCATTCTTGGTTTCCTGTGCTCTGTAGCGTTACACCCTAAGGGATTTGAGTTGATTATTGGGTTTTCATAGGGTGATTATTTTAAATAGATAATTGGCCATGTGTATTTTCTGTACTTAGGCATAACATATTTCTCTGGGGAAGCAGTCGACTGGCCAATAGCTTTAACAAGGACAAAAATAGACGGTTCTGTGCTCCAAATTAATTTTTTTTTTATGCAGATAGACCTGGCTTTAGTGGACAGATTACCCTTTTGGGCGGATACATCTGTTTGTTATGGACAGAAACCCAGCACTGGCAGGCTATGAGTTAGGAGAACAGTTTTTGATGAGTGTCCGGGTGGCTGGGACTCGATGGGGCCCAGCAGATGGCCGCAGCTGGTCTTGCTGCATGGGCTGCAGCCCAGTGCATGGAGACTCTATAAAAGGGACGTGTTTGTGTCCATGCCAGAAGTCATCTTTCCAAGGAGGACAGTGGGGCTGTTTAAAATAATAATAATGAAGTGACCTGAGCCACTTTATTTTAACCATTTTGAGTCACAGATTGGACAGATTGAAGTCCACGGTTGCAGGGTTTTATTTTCAGTTTGTATTTTCCATCTGTAATCGTCAGTTGTCTGTTCATTTAAATGTGTTTTGTTAGAATTGAAATACTCGCAACAATTATTATGTTTTATTTTTGCATTCTTTCTTGCATCCTTAATCTGGACAGAACGGACAGAAAACGATACCAATCAGAACAGGTCTTTGACCTGAAGGAACCAAGACTCGTGTGACATCTCTTCTTTCTCTATTATGAAATATTTAACTTAAAGTATACATTTCACCCTCGGGGGGGAAAAATAATAGTAAAGATGTAGTAAAATGATAGTAAAACTGATTGGATCACATAGCAACATAGCGAAGTAAGTTTATTACTGCAGCCATTGAAGAGATTAGACTGCCATTCCATTTACATATATATTATAGTTTGAAAATCTGCACTTTAAGAAGTACATTAAAATAAAATTACATTCATATTTAAGCTGCAGAGTATTTTAAAAAACTGAAAAACATATCACAGCCTGGTTTGGGATTGGCTTTGCTGTTGCACATTTGCAATGGTTGTGCAGCCACCTCTGTTAAGTTACTACTCAGTAAACAGCAGTTTGCACTCATCCACTGTGACAAACCATTACCTGACACTGTCCTCCCACAGCCTGAGCTGGCTCCTTTAAAGAAACCTTTAAATGAACTTGAAAGAATCCCTCTTTTGGATTTACCTTACTCTGACATTTTTAGGAAGTGCAGGGGAGTTCGGGAAAGCATTAGTTGTTGCCTTGTGCATTTATTGCTTTTTGGTGAAAGAGACTGAAAGGTTGTGTCCTGCACTCTCAGGTGACAGTTGAAG
This sequence comes from Gnathonemus echidnorhynchus, assembly GCA_026776725.1. Classification (NCBI taxonomy): domain Eukaryota; kingdom Metazoa; phylum Chordata; class Actinopteri; order Osteoglossiformes; family Mormyridae; genus Gnathonemus; species Gnathonemus echidnorhynchus. The sequence goes on from JAODJU010000014.1 coordinate 13,108,856, forward strand.
GGTTTTTCTACCCTGGGGGAGTGTTTCAGAAGGTGACCTCTTCACCAGAAAGATGGTACAGGGGCTCTGGTACTTCTGCGATAACAGTATCTTAGCATTTTGGGGGCTGGATTCTGAAAATTGTCATTGTAATGTTGGTAACGCTTTACATTAAGTGCACCTTCATAATGCATTCATAGAATATTCAGTGCACTTTCATAATGCATTCATAGAACATTCATAAGCAGCATGCAAGTACACTTTAACATCCTAACATCTCTCAACAGCATTAATATTCATCAATAACAAACATTACATGATTATACAATTATAATGTTGGTTATTATTATATATTGTTTATTATTAATGTATATTACAGCTGTTAAGGAATGTTAGGATGTTATGGTATACATACATGATGTTTATGAATGCTTTATGAATACTTAATGAATACATTATAAAGGTGCACTGTGTCATGATCCGTGGTGGGGCGAGCGGGTACTGTAAGTAGGCGCAGGAAGCCAGAATGACGGTGAAACGGGGTTTATTCGGGCAAGACAGGAAACGGACATCGACTAACATCAATGACAAGTCTGGGGAAACGAACTCGGACGCGGACTAAATACATGAAACAAGCCAGAATAACAGGGAACAGCTGGGTACGATCAGGGAAGCACACGTGGATAATGAGGGGGCGTGGCACACATGAGGACCGAACGGAGCCGTGCGTGACACACTGAACGTTTTATGAATGCAATATAAAAGCATTATGAAGGTGCAGTTAATGTAAAGCATTACCGAAATGTTTTATGTTGGGAAAAAAAGACTTTTTAATTATTTATGGGTATAAGTATGTAGAAATCTGTGATGGGCTGGCCCCCCGTCCTGGGTTGTTCCCCACCTCGTGCCCGTAGCTACGGGATAGGTTCCGGACCCCCTGCGACCCAGAAGGATAAGCGGTTTGGAAAATGGATGGATGGATATATGTAGATATGTGAGAGTCTTGGCAGTCATTGAGGTAAGACGAAAATATAGTTACTGATATATTCAATATGTGGAAACAAAGAAAATGATACCAAAACTGGCATTTGTATCGATACCTCATGAATATCCTTCTGAAGAAGCCTACTGTGAAAGTCTAGCTTTTTATTTTTTCCCACACAAATTGATCTTATCTCAGGTGGCCTGGTCTTCAGACACTCTCGACAGAGCCCTTGACATCACTATACTTGCAGACTAGACAGTTTCTACGATCATTCAGCCATTAAGTGACATTCAGTAAAAGCAGTTTATTTTCCCTTCTACAAAACATTTCTTTACACTTTTAGTCTGACATCAGTTTGGTTAATGCCCATGGGTTTGCAAGGCCGGTTATGAATGAACATTTCCATTAAGGCTCACTCTACCTCACAGCTGTAATTCAGCAGTCGAGCTGCGAGGATTGATTGAATCGATCACTGCCTCCGTGCAAGCGTCTCTCCCGCCACATTATCTGCTGTTTTGCGGCCTTGGATTTTCAGCCTCTCCCAAGCTCATTTCCTTGTCAGAGCGGAAATCTCGTCAAATGATCAATGGTTGAAGGTTGTCTATCACTCTTGATTGGGTTTTCAGCTTGTGGTGTGATCTATGATAGAGGGCTTTGATTGAGTCGTCTCACGGTGGTGTTCTCTGGAAGCAGTGCATCCCTAAGATGTAAACGAGTTAACCGAAAGCAGGCAATTACTTAGCCCTCGTTAAATCCAGGTGCTGAGTGTTGATTGACTGTATCTGACATATTGTTGTCGATATCTTTTAAAGAAAATAAATTGCCATGTTTTCTCTTATCAACAAAAAGTTAGTTACAGCAAAGATGAAAATTCTTTGCATTATTACTAAATTTTAAATTTCAAAAAGGAAAAATAGTGTTACACGCGTGCTTCTTTAAATGTGTGTCGTTACTGATTTTCAGAGTGCAGTGATCATTCATTTATGTAGAGACCTTTTATTTGTGTTTATGCAATATACAGTTATGTTACATGTAACTCCATAATTGACATCTTTAAATAATAAACTTGATTAATGTATTTGCAAAATCTATTTTTTCAACAATTCGGTAACACTTTACTCAAGGAGGCAGATACAGTGACCCTGAAAGGCCAGAACACATCAACATTAACACAATGCAAAAACATCACAGAGACGCAAATACATCAAGACATCAAGATACCCATATAACTTAGTAACTCAGTTACTACTGAAGTGCAAATCGTGAACAAATATAGTAACTACATGACATAAATGAACTGTTATGGTTGATTAATGATGAAGGAACGTGGACCTCAGTACATAACTAACATTTTCTGGTTAATAAATACATTAAGTAAGAGTGTACTACTAAATTACTTGTGCTCTGTAGAAGCCAATAATGTAATAACTGCCAATAACATATTAATTTCTCCATTCTCAGTGTAATAAAGGTTGATAATGTAATAACTGGCCAATAATGTAAAAATTTTAGGAACCAATAACATGATACATTTTTTTGCCAAGTTATTACATTATCAACCTTTATCACATTAAGAATAGAGGAATCTGTTACGTTATTGGCGTGTCATTACATTGTTGGTAGTTATACACTATTGGCTGATGCATGCCCCCGCAAATAAACTGTTGCCAACAGATCCAGTTCCATGAATCACAGAAACAGAAGTGGAGAAATGATTTGGTTTATTCTGTTCCATATTGTGAATTTCTTGGGGTTGGAGTTTCTACTCCAGCCTAATGCAAATTCTGTTAGGCTTATACCCTTCTTCCTCCAGGATTCCACCCCACCACCCAAGATTTATTTAATTAATTTAATTTTATTATGTCAAAATACAGTCCAGAAGACACAAAATGACAGAGATGTGACCGTTATCTTTCATCATCATCATCATCATCATCATCATCATCATCATCATTATTATTATTATTATTATTATGTGATGTGGTTATAACATGTGAAATAGTCAGGAACATGAACTTTGTCCCGTGTCACCATTCTTATGGGCTTTAAAGGAAAATCAATCCTCTAGGAGTTTCTCAAATCGTCAATAGACAAAACTGGCTGACCTTTCTATAAATGTTTAGTGAATCGTTCCAGAATCTACTATCTGTCAAAATGCCAAACACCCTTTAGCTGTGAGATGTAGAAAAGCATGATGAACCTATTTACATTTTAGAGGTGACTCAGAGGGATTTTAATGTTTATTTTGTATTAAGCTGTGTTTATATTTCATTATATGAAAGAAATTTTTTGAAGTGTAAATTATGCCGATTCTGATTAAATTATGTCATTTTAATGAATGTTCCATCCCTTCAATAAGACTGAACAAGGATAAGTACAGCAAAGGCAGGAATTGTGTATATAATCATGTTCATTTTAATCATTTTGCTGATATGATATAATATAGTATATATATGTTATGTATACATGTATATATGTAGAGGTGTAGAGGAGCTGGTTTTGCTCTCCCATTTCAGGCACTCCAGATGGGCAACCTGTCTTGCTGTCAAGTATGTTTGTTTAAAACCCACACCCAAAACACTAAGAGCCCCGATTCTCGGCTGTTACGGGATGCTCCCCTTGCGCTCGTGTACACAGATCGATGATGGATGATCACTCAACCTCAGCACACCACACTCAGTTGATTGATGTCCCTTTTGACTTTCCATTTTACCGTTGGATCCCATATGACGAGTTTCATTTTCGATAGGAACTGTCAGCCCAGGAACCGTGATATGAAGCAGCTCAACAAATAGCTGTTTATCTGATTTTTTCCAGTGGGTTAGAAAGGACTGAGGTAAAGTCCAGAAGAATATCATTATTCTGTGTGCCAGTAATTAGGACTTCAATGTTATTCAATGTATGTAGATTATAGTATCTACAATTATCGTAGCAGAGTTGCTCTGTGTCAAGTTTATACTAATAATTTAGCTTTTTACATTATATATTGTCCAGGCAACATTTCTCATAATAAAGAAGCATGTTGGCAGTTTATGGTTCATGATATAATATAGCAATTATTAAATTTATAAATGTGCGTCAGTCCATGGTGAATTTTGTTAGTGTAAAATGGCACAAAAATTAGATAACACAAAACTGGAGTGAGAGATTGAATATATTAAAAGATGTAGTTGAAATGAGACATGTTTTCTGAATGATGTTAAATAGCATCCTAACGATAGCACATCAGCTCACAGGACTGCATTTTTCTGAGATATCCATATAACTTTAACTAGTAACTCATAAAAGATATCTCTTTATAAGGAGAAAATGGGCAAATTTTATTTTTCATCATGGTGGCAACAATATGCAGCCATATAACTCAGTTGTAGAAAGTCAAAACACAAATACATTTATTGGATTGCGCTGTATATTGTAATTTACCACGAAACTTGCAGTAATTAGAAATTTTGTCAATTTGTTTTAAAGAAACAAGATTAAGAATAATGTTCACACCAAATCTTTTTCTGGATCACAAAACAGACATGCATTTTTTAATGAGTAATTATGTTCCTTATACCTACTACATTTCTGTAGAAACCATTACAAATTGTTGAGTTTATTAACAATGCCATTACGGAAACTCATTTGTTAGGCGACTCATTAGAGGGTGCGGCGTGATAAAGCTGACTTCGTAATGAACAGCTAATTGCAAACAGCAGCGGTTGTGGTGAATTTTGTCCAGCTACTAATGCTGGGCTGGCTGAGAATGCATACGGTGCTTTATTAAACCAGAGACAAAGGGCCAATGGAACAACGCCGACAGCACAGACGGTGAAAGGCTGAGACAATGCCCAGCTTCTTCCCTTTCACTCGCTGCTAATCCCCTCACAAACACAGTTCTTCCCCATTGTTTCTATATCCCCATTTTTATTTTTTGTTTTTTAATTATTCTACTAGAAATCTTGGTAGTTGCATTTCACGATTTTTTTGTGCAACGACAGTCAATTTTGAAAAGAACAATGCAGAATGTCGGTCTCTGCTCTGCGAGAGCGACAAAAAAAGACAGTATGGAGAAGTATGTTTTGCTGACTAATGACTTCCTTGTTGAAAGTAGCTATAGTGAGCATGTTAATGTTTGAAGCTATATTAATTCACACCTTGTGTTTTTCCGCTTTTGGAAAGTAAACAGTAAAATTTAATTTTGGTGCCTTTCTAGTGATTTTGATGCATAGTTGCCTTGCAACATTACAAATGGCATTGCTTACTCACTTACTTTGGGTGGAGATGCTGTAAAGCGCTTTGAGACAATGTAATGTTATGATAACGCGCTATACAAAAATAAATTTGTTTGTTTGCTTAGTATGAGTACTGACCTTTTGTGGAAGAGGGAAAAGGAGAATTTTCATCGCTTTTTGTGCATGCATTCGAATGTATGTATAATATGTTTTCTGTAGATAATACAGGTATATACTAAAAAATGAAACTAAAAATGAAATACTATTATTATTACTAGGGTACCACTTTACAATAAGGCTCCCTTGTGTCACTGGTAAATGGTAGTAACTCATTAATAAAAAGAAAACTGTGTTATAACTTGTTCTAAATTTGTCTATTAATAATTTACAAAGTGTTACAACCTAATTAATAACCAGATTATAAACCATTCATAAACTCTTTATATGAGTTGCCTTATTGTAAAGTGGCACCTTATCAGTTATACATGTAAAATATGTTATTTATACTTGTTTTTAGTTTGTGTCCTGAAACATTCTTAAGAATGAAAAGCCACCCTACCCTTGGTAATTATACATTTATATAAAGTTCCAAACAAAACCAGTCACTATTCCGAAGGTAACTTGTATTTTTTTCCCCCATCTATTCTATGAATGTGTATTGCCAAACTGACATGAGCAGAATGGTTGACAGAAACGGTAAGAATTCTCAGAGAAAGACGGAGATATGGAAATGAATATACAGAAACGTGTAAAGAAAGTTAGATGCTGACTGAGGTCATGGTTGCAGTATTTTTTCTTCGACATTCAGCATCGTTACTTTTTCTGTAGCCCTTTAAGGTAAAGATGAAACCAGATATGACTCATAGCCCATCTGTAAAGTTCTATAACGAGTAACAAATGATGACATGTTAGGAAACACCTTTTCATGGTAGTTATTAAGTGGGAGAAGTCTGACTTTAAATCAATACCAGTTCTTACAAGATGGGATTAATTTAGTCAATGATAAATTATATAATTTCTATAATTAAGGATTCCCAATTCCATACTAAATACAGCAGTTTCTGTAACAGATCTTGAGCAGGTGTAGGTCTAGTCTTGCTTTGTTCAACACCAGATGTGGATAGAAAGTAAACATCCAAGATTTTGTTTCAACCAACCAACTGAGTTCTGTATGAATGTGACTCTTTATATTCACCTGATCGGATGAAACAAAACCTTGGTCTAGATTTTTACTTTCCGGAGTGGAATTAGCCAGCTCTAATTAACACATCGTTTGCTTTAGTCTTACTGGTGATTAATTATATACAGTATCTATCAAATGTATGCACACATCTGCCTGAACCCTTAACAATGTGCTTTGAACTGTGTAGCCTTGTCTATTATCAAGAGTGGAAGTCATAGCCTAATGAGTCAAAATTTGAAATATTTGGGTCCAGGATAACACAGGGAGGTCAGGGAAGACGCTGCTTGATTGGCATGAAATCCTCTTTTTATAATTTAATGGGAAAGACTGTTATTATTCCTCTGTATATTTCTCACATGCAACACGACTGTACTCAGCAAAACATAAATGCATTTCTGCTGAGTCAATCTCATGACACACATGAGCAGTGATGGGTGCAGAATTGGTTTCATTAACTTTAGCCTTATTGATAATTAATTGTTATATACAGTATTAATGAAAAGCTGGCATGTGGATGCATATCTGCATATCTGCACTTTAAACTGTATACCCTTGTCTATTTTCAAAATGAAAATTGGTGGTCATTAGGTTGGCCTAATGAGACAAAATTTGAAATATTTGGGTCCATCCGCAATGTACTGGTCATCGAGAGGACACAGACAGTTTTGTATTTGAGGATACCACTGTCAAGGATAGCGGTCTCACTGTCTTAATCTTGGGTTGTTTTGCTGGTAACAGAATTGGTGATCTTTAATAAATCCATGGCAATTTCCACCACCATGACTGTGATAGCATACCTCAAAAGCATGGTATCCCATCAGGATTACGTCTGATTGGACAGTTCTCCATTTTTCAGCAAGATAACAATCAAAAAAACAGTTCAAAATAGAGCAAGAACTATCTGTGGAAGAAGGAAATTGAAGGATATCAAAAACTGAAGACCTGGCCTGCTAACACGAGAAGAATCACGGCAAAGCAGCTCATCTCCGGGAAACTGCTGCAGAAGAATTCCTGCTGGTGCTTTTCAACCAAATGCATCATGTTTACAAAGCTGTTAGCAAAGAAAATGATAGCTATTTTGAGCAATCATGGAATCAAGACTATTTTCATTTTCTTGAATGCTTTTCAGTACTCTAAATGTTTCCATGTTTTTTTCAACTTCAGTTATTTTTAGAAACATATATTATGCAAAACATGTATGATGATCCCTACTCTCTAAAAAGCAGGCACTGTAAATAAGCACCAATCTTATTGTCAGTGAACCATGGAGAATATACATCGCACACGTGGAATCTGTGTAACAAAGCTAAATGGAATTAGCATCAGGTGATCAGGTCTGATACATAAACAACCTGATATATCTAAAACATTATATAGGGCAGTGAGTGGCTTGGAAAATGAGAATCCTACAGCCTTTAATATTGTTTGAAATGTGACAAGAGTTAACACACTGGAAATTGTTAGAAGCGAATAATATTAGTGTCAGAGACTAATATTCAAAAGCTGAATAAATGTATTGGGCATTTTGTGGAAGACATCTTGCTCCATTAATTTTCTTTTGTCCTGAAATACCTAACTGATACTGAAGGTACCATATTAACCTGTGGTTTTTTTTGTGGTTTCCATTTTTCATTTTTACATTTTTTTGCTTATTATAACTGTGGGAGCCAGGAAGAATCAGGTAGCGCCTAAATGCGTATCTGCATACCCAGTTTTCAATGCCTGCGATTACGATAGAACCGTACAAAATCAATATCACTTTAGTATAACTCAGAAGGTGATGCACTGGGGCTGATGAATGTTCCACACCTATGGAGCAAGGGCCATTTCTTTCCTGGGGGGGGGCGTGGGATTGGGGGCTTGGAACAGCTGCGACGACAAATCGATACATGGGGAGGCAGGGTTTCCGCGTACGCTTGGTTGCCGGTGCAAACAAAGTCATAAATAATTCTAATGTATAATATGTGCAAATGTGACATTTCTTTTATGAAAATTACAGTCTCCCTAATGCAGGATCACTTTGTTAGCAGCGGGTGCTGTCAATTGAAGGTGTTTGGGGCCATTAATGTGGTTGCTCTCCAAAGAATTGCTGCCACTGCAAAAACCAAAGGTTTCTTTTGGCAAATTGAATAATTACCAGTGTAAAGCTGTATAAGACTGCTCAGTATAATCGCAATGGTTACATCTGCACTCAGGCACTGGTGTATATATTCATTAATGCCATTATTGTGAAGACTTTTCAATGCAGCGTACAAGGTAAGGTGTCGCTGCACATCACATATTAGTGAAGTACAGCTTTATACATTTTTGGATATACTTCAGTTTTATTGTTAAAATTTTTATGTTCACAGTTTGGATTCTCTTCCAAAATAACAATCATGACAATTACAATATATATAAAACACTTGCTCTCTCTCCCTCTGTGTGTGTGTGTGTATGTATGAGTATTTTGTTACACAAAATGGAAGTGCTCAAACAGTACTATTTCATGTAGTGTGATTTATCCAGGTGGCTGAAAAAGAACTGCTTGTGACTGAGTCATAGTTATATAACTACTGTAGAACCTCAGAACATGCCAGAATCAGAATTCTAATCCAACCCAAATTAAGTTATTCTCATAAAATGTGACATTATGATCATACCCATTCTATGCATCATGTTTATATCATTCAGTCATTATATAATCAGTCATTTTTCATTACAGCATATTGTCTTCACTCAAAACGTGCCTTCATGCAATTTTCCTGCGACACATTTGGCCGAGCCTGTGTCTCGGAATGCGATTCTGCTTTTCTCTTTACCTAATTTGTAATTGCCCTGCCGCTGAAGAAGATTGGAGTGTGCAATTTTTCAGTTCACTGACTTTTGGACAGTCACAGACTGTTTCAGACTATTTCTCACGGTGACAGTGATGATTAGAGTTGCGGTGATAGAGAAGAGTTCATTTAACGATAATGGCATGTTAATGGAAAATCCTGCATTTTTTTTCGTACCTCGCAAGTTTTCATACTAGATAACACAGGGAGGTCAGGGAAGACAATGCTTGATAGGCATGAAATCCTCTTGTTGGAATTCAGTGGCGCAGCCCCTAAGAAGTCCTCTGCATAATTGTCACGTGCAACAAACGTTCAGCAAAACAGGCTTAGTCTATCTTCCGACACACTCGAGCAGTGGTAGGTCCGGTCTTGCTTTGTTTAACACTTGTCTGGCAGCCTGAAGTATTATTCATTTGGACAGGTTACTGGTGGCATTATCTTGCCAGGGCCTGTTTGTGTGCTGTCCGCACTGAGGAGCCAGTTGCTTAATGATCAGACAGGTTTTGAGCCATTAGGTGTTGCATCTGGCATTTGTTGGCATGTGCCAAAAGCGTGAACCAAAATAGGATGAAAGCAGCTGGAAAGCTGATGACAATCCATAAAGGCTCTGATTCACTGGTCTTTAATTGGCCATTGAGGGGGCAGAGAATGCTGGGATGCACTCCGTCTCTTTTATCATTAATTGCACGTTTCCAGGGTTTTGATCGATAGGATAGACTTTTCCGTGTCTGCTGTCCATTGAGCATTACTGTGACAGTGTTATTGCCAGCCGGGTGTGATAGAACGCAACCGGAAAACTGACATAAAATTCACCACAGGTGCTGATGTAAGGGATCACCGTGAACAGGTATGTGAGTCATATTGTTGACATTGGGTTATATACATGTAATTGTCATACACAAAAAACATCCATGTTCCATAAGTGTTTACCCATTATAGGGTCACTAGAAACTATACCAGGAAAGCCGTGGACAGGATGATAGCCCACTGCAGGAAACACACAGTGACACACTGTTAAGAGAAAGAAGTGCACCCAAAGCACCATTTCTTTGGGAGGAAACTGGGAGGAAATCCATAAAAAGTGGGACTAAGAATCAAGCGCACAACACTTTAGGTGTGAGAATAAAAATACTAGAGATGGGAAGAATCACCAGTTCACACTGGTGCATGGCATGAAAGTTCATGGTGCGATTGCCCCGATTGAAAATGTGTGCAACCGAATGCAATCTGGGAAGAATTTGGGATGCATTGTTTCTAACATTTTTGCATTGGTAAAATTATTAATATTTCCTTTTAGTAGTAAAAATGCAGCATAGATGAGTTGCTCATGGAGTTACATCAGTGTTTCCCAAACCAGTCCTCGGGGCACACTGGATGGATCCACATTTTTGTTGTATCCCAGTTCCCAGCACACCTGTAAGGCATTTAGAGCTCCTGATTGCTTGGGTCTGGTGTTCTGGGAACTGGGATAAAACAAAAATGTGGATCTGTCCAGTATGCCCCGAGGACTGGTTTGGGAAACACTAAGTTACAGTACTAGGCATGCAAGTATGTGAAGTAAAAATGGCACATTTTTCGTTAATTTGTGATTTACTGTCTGCTGAAGAAGAGACAAAAAAGTTAAATCAACCATATTGAATTGCATCATATTCTTTTCCATCGCATCATATCGTGATGAATCACATTCTGTTGAATCAAATTGTATCGAATTGCACTGCATCGCAATAAGGGGAATCATATCGTGTTACATTAGTAGTTGCATCATATGTATCTTTAAGGTATCGGGTCATTGGCAAGGCATGAAAATGTGTATCACATTTTGGATTTTATATATTCCGCCACATCTCATTTGTATAATGTATATTTTTATCTGCTAGATTATAATATTAACGTCATACTTGAATATGGCATGACTGTTGCAGCTTGAAGCAGTGTTTAACTGAACCCATTAGTAGACCTACCTGCCTTTTGACATTTTCCATTTGTTGCTTGGCATGATAAAAGTTTCACGCAAGCTTCTCTTGTCAGGGCATCGTGTTACATTTTGAGCAGAACTGAAGTAAGGCAGGTCACGACTGAAAGCCCCAAGAGCAAACAAACAACTGGCATGAAAATAATTTAAATGCCAAAATATAGCTCTGAAAATGATTACAGGTAAAGCTGAAAAGCACGATGTCGTCATTTAATATGTATTTCTTAACATATTCATTTGGCATACTCATCAAGTATAAGTTGGTTCCAATGGGGAAAAAATACTGTACTTCTATAAGTAAGTCCTCTGGGAAAATTCATCCAGCTTCAGCATTTCAATGCACCTCACTTAGGTGCTACTATGTTGGCAGTGTGATTCATATTCTAGCCTACACTCCCAGTCACAGCAAATCAGGTTTATGGGGATGGACTCGTGCTCCTGCACTTTCAGGTGGTCATACAAGTCATTAAGGCAATTACCTGAATGCACTGTAGAACAAACTTTGTGATGGACTTTCCCGCTTCCCTCCATGCAGAAAACCACAATTCTCATCCATAATAATTTGTTTTATAAAGAGATGCTGCTGGAATATTTTTTTTAGCTAAATAAAGTTATTTATTCAGATCTTTTTTTGGTAAGGCTTTACATTAACTGCACCTTCATAATGCCTTTATAATGCATTCGTAGAACATTCATTGAACATTCATAATGGATTCATAGACCAGCATGATAAGCAGCATGTAAATATACCACAACATCCTAACATATCTTAACAGTTTTAATATACATTAATAATGAAAAATATATTATAATAACAAACTTTATAATCGTATAATCTATGAATGCATTATAAATGCATTATGAAGGTCGCTGAATGTTCTATGAATGCATAATGAATGTATTATGAAGGTGCAGTTAATGTAAAGCATTACCATTTTTATCTTTTAAAGGCATACAGCATTATGTTTTATCACCAGTGACTGCTAAAGAAGTAGTGTAACTACAAGTGTGAATAACAGTATTAGGTCCACTTATATCGCGGCTTTGGTAAATTCTCTTTTCTTATTGGTCCAGAGGTGTCACATGGGTGTTGATTCTTTTCATGTAACCGCACAGGTAGTTCCGCCAACCTAATAGCAGAGTTCTATATATAGGATTTAGTGTTTTATTAAACATGGTAATATAAATTCCTGTGTTTCCTTTTTACTCATAAATGACCAGTCATTTTTATCAGCATAATTTTCCTTGGTTTTATTAATACAAGCGTCAATCTGTTGACAGTTTCTATGGCAACGTAACAGACTTGTCACCTCCAGTGAGTAACCTGACCAGATACTCTTTCCGGTAATGCTTTACATTAAGTGCTTTTATATTGCATTCATAAAATGTTCAGTGCACCTTCATAATTTATTCATTAAGTATTCATAGAACATTCATAAACATCTTGTATGTATACCTTAACATCCTAACATCCCTTAACAGCTGTAATATACATTAATAACAAACATTATATAATTAATAATAACAAACATTATAATTGTATAATCATGTAATGTTTGTTATTAATGTATATTAAAGCTGTTAAGGGATGTTAGGATGTTAAGGTGTACTTGCATGCTGCTTATGAATGTTCTATGAATGCATTATGAAGGTGCACTTAATGTAAAGCATTACCCTCTATCCTTATAGGGACTATATTTTTATGAGCACATTGGAACATTATCAAATGCTAATTGAAACTATTTTCTTTGGAAAAAGAAACCGTGACAAGTTTATTCCATTATTTGTATTTTGTTCGTTAGCCATGGTATAAGTGGAATAAACCACTTTGAGTTGTGCCAATTTACAAAAATATTCAGTTCCAAGAAATTATCATTGATTATTTTCATATAACCATACGTCTCGTCATGGTTCATCCAGTACTTAAAAGTAACTCAGTAATATCATATATTCTCCCAGAGCACTGTAATTATAGTGCTTATTTGATTGTTAATATTCTTCTGATTGTATATTAAACACTTGGGTTCTCACACCACTTCATTCTACCATTACTTCTAAGACACAGTTCTCAGCTAATGAAATATTGGTGTCTTGCGAAGTCCAAGTCCGCTGTGTTTTGAGAACAACTGCAATTATGGAAGCACTGTGGGAAATCACCTTGATGTAGCCTCTCCTCCATCATTTTCAACAAGCTGCCCCCCCCCCCAGAAGCGTTCTTTGTGAGTCTAACTCAGGGGATGGCCCAGGAGAGGTATCACAGCCTCTAATTTTCATTACGCAAAATGCTGGTGAATACAGGAATTTGCAGGAATACTTTGCTGGCTTTTTTAGAATTAAGGCGAGAATATATGTGGTGAACAGATAATTAGGAAACTGAATTTACAACCTAATCTGCCGCAGATTCTGTAGATTTGAGACATGGGCGATGTCCTCCCACGTGTACTGATATTTTGTATTTCCTGTAGTATTTCAGCAAATGCAAACTGAAATCTAGCTGAATTTGCAAATTGGCAAATATACTACAAACTGACAAATAGTATATAAAACAATTTCAAACCCCAGTAATGCTGCAAGCCATACTCAATCCTGTTCTCACAAACTATACAAATTTCCAAAATGTTCAATTTTTAATTAAAATGCTGTTATTCTAGTTTGATTGCCTAGTATTCATTTATTCAGTTTTATGTGTTTGTGTCTTTTTATGCAAAATGTTCGGTTAAATCCATGGACATAGAATACTTGTGTTGTTTATTCTCCGTCTACTCAGATTCCCATGAATGATTATCCTGATTTCCTACAACCATCATGGATTCAAATTTAATTGTACAGCAAAGGCAAACCATAGAATGAGCAGAGAACAAGAATTAGTTTTCAGGAATGATTTACAATGGCATGGCATTTGTATTCCATTATGCTGGGTGTGAGAAAGTAAATAAAACAAGCAGAAAGACAAATAAAAGCATTAAAATTATGCATTCTGACAGCTGCATACCAAAATAATTGCTGTTTTCATCGGTCTATCTTCCAACCACATATCCTGGTCAGCATTGTGGGAGGGGGGCATTGTGGGAGGGGGGCTGGTACACCAGGGACAGGATGCCGGTCCATCACAGGCCACATGCACGCTACAGGAGATGTAGAGATAGTTACCCTAACCGCATGTCTCTCGATAGCATGCCGAAACCTGCCTGGGGAGAACATGTAGGTTTCAGACACAGAGCGGAGACTTGAACCAACCCTGACAGTGCGAAGACACCGTGCCGACCAGATCCAGAGCGCAGCCCACGACTGCTTGGATCTAGAACAAAATCTCAGATGTTTCTCATTCCACTGATGAATAGTTAAAGCTAGTCTTCGCAATTACAAATAGCATGCGAAAAGACGTCGTATACTGTATTTTGGGGCAGATAAATCTTGTGGACTGCAGACCATCTTATTTAAAATGCACCTATCCATCTTCCAACTGCTTATTCAGTACACGGTTACAGGGACTCTGGGCCCAATGCTAGGCAGCAGAAGGAAGCAGTCAACCTGAATGAAAATCACACACTCTGGGCAATTTAGAGAAATCAGTTTATTTAACTGCATGTCTGTACATTGTTTTTTGCTTACTATGGGTGGTCAGTATCATTGCTTTAATGAGCTCTCCTATGAGCACTTCTGCGCCTCAAGGTTTTTGTTTTTTTACTGGCAGTATATTCCTGTTGGGTGAGCCTAAAAGTGTTTAAGAACCACCAGGACATAGCTGCAGACTAAAAGGGGGTGAGGAATGAATCGCGGTGGGGAGACGACTGCGTTTTCAATAGACCAGAACGGTGAAGGTAGCAAAAGGACTGGGTATAGAATGGCATTCAGGCAAAGGGACAGAAAATGTCAAGTCACACGGCAAAAGGGCGAGAGCACAGAAGGACTTGGTGGTGTGATCAGGAGGTATAGGAAGCGAGAAGAGAGGTCAGAAATAACGGGAAACAGAAGTGTTAATAGTCTGTGACAGGCATGGTAAACATCAGGCAGAGCAGACTAGAGATACTACTATACCAGCCGGGAGACCAGTGAAGAATGAAAATCGGGAAACAGCCACTGATCAGAAACCACCCAAGAGAACATATTTGACTTGAGCACTCAGAAAAGCAATAAAGGCTGTTCATTTTCCTGCATCTGAGGCTGAATATTGCTTGCCATAAAACGTTAAAGCTGCATAAAAATCATACTTCAAAAACACCATTCTTAGGACGCAGTCAATCACACAAGACAAAAAATCTTTGCAAGACTTGTTTTCTAAAGTTTACATTAAGCTAAACTGGATAAACTGTTTAATTAACCTCTGCATTATCAAACTGGCTTTACAAAGATATGCAGTATCTTCCTTCTGTATATTCATCAGAACATTATTGCAGTTTCTGTTTAATTTAGTTTCTTGCAATTTTCAGGCCAGTAATTTTGCTATTATTATTTAGCAACTAAATATACTTTACCTGCATGTATTTTTTCTGAGATTTTTAAAGTAATTGCATTACAAACAAAGATTTGTATTCTAACAAAAAAAATGCTCAGGTATTATTCCAGTAACAAAGGTGTGTAACCAGTTACAAATAATTAATATTTCACAAGTTTGGAGGAGAGTTTTTCCCCACATTTTCCGTTGCGTGGCTTGCGAATCTCTTTATTACTACGGGTCCATTGTGAATGTAGGTCAGCCAGTTATTCGTTTTTGACTTTGATTTAACTCCTCTTGAAATCCTGGTCAGGGATGGCAGAAGGGCACGGACACCCTGGCAGATTCAGGGGGCCAAGCACTTTATAGGGGCCACAAAATATAGGCTTCCAGGCCTGGTGGGTACAGTCAACCGAGGGAAATCCAAGGTGGTATTATGCCAAGGGGCCCCATAATTTTGGTCCTGGTTTGTGTATGATGGAGCTCAGATGCCAAAGTGTTTTACTTGATTCTGCTTCTGCTGGGCCTCACTGGGGTCTGTTGTGATGAAAGAAACTTACTTTGGAACGTTCACTCATTTCGGAGTCAAAATGATTTTTACCGTATGTCGTGAAACCTACGCATAATGTTTGTGTTTTAAAATTCCATTATTGTTCTGATTCTTAAATATGGATTACTATTGGTTTCGAGGTATCTCTGACATCACAATGGCAGAATTACTTTAGGTACAGGTTCCCTTTCTCCTGTTAACAGGAAGCTGGTCATCAGAATACTTGGTGTTCCATCTCAGATGTGCCAATGACGTATAGTTACCTTCTAGGTAAGAAGGATATCTAAGTATGTTGCATTTGGAGCTCCTGTCTCTATCTAATCTACTCAGCCTCCATGGCATCTGGGAGCAATGAGTGCCAGTCATCTACCTGCATGGAAAGCTGTCTGATTACTGCGCTGCCTTGGATGGTGACTGTGCCAAGGAATTCCTCAGGGTCATTAAGA
>JAODJU010000014.1:13131044-13145215 GCA_026776725.1 Gnathonemus echidnorhynchus
CTGTTCCTGGCATTTACCTGAGAACAGGTGTGGCTCATCAGAAACCAGGTTGGATAGAAAACCTACTGGACGGTAGCAAGAGTTGGAGACCCCTGATCTATACTGTAGCTTTACAATGGGCTGAAGGTCATAATGATTTTTTACTTTTAGGGGGCGTAGGTACTTGGTGGGGGCTATTCTGTTGTGTTGTGTTTTTGCTTGATAAAGCATTTGCACTCAGTCAGACACACTGTACCTCTGTTTTACCTGTTGTACCCCATGAAAGCATATCATATTGGCCCCCCAACCCAGTCTAAGAATCACCCTACTCCCCCCCCCCTTATACAATATCCCTGGTAGAACCCTGTCACAGTTCTTCACCCCTTAGCCTCTATTATTCTGGAATTATTCTGGAGAGTGTCCACTCAGAGCCGTATTCAACAATGGACACCCAGCACATTAGCTAACTTAAGTGCATCTGACTGTCCAACACTAAAGCGCTTGACAAATAAAACACTTTCTATCTCTGTTATGAAATGCACTAGAACTTATTAAATTAGGTTACAGGAAATTCCATTGAAAAGATGTGCAAATCAAAATGTAGAAACAAGTCATATGATTGAGAGCACCTGCTTTCAGCTTCTGCTTTTCCTGAGTTTGCATCTTCCTGTTTGCCTTGTTTCTGAGCTCTGTGATAAATTCATACCTGGAAATATGTGTATGTTCTGCATTTTTGTCAAATAAATCATCTACTGTGGAATCACAAGATCTATTGTATGTAAAAACACAGAATTGTCCGAGGTTCCTTCAGTCTCCAAGCACATAGCACACAATGTAAAATTTCTCTGTAATCTTGTAATGTTACTCCTGTGCTATGAATGTAATTTCTATATTTTGGGGCATTTAAAACATGTATATTTATTTGTATGTAGCCCAATATTAAAAGTCTACATACCTATGTACCCACTTTTAGTTTATATACTAATGAATATCAACATTTGCATACCAAGTAGCACAATTAACTTATTTGAGTTTATGGCTATTTTTATCCACAGCAATCGCTGTTTTAAAAAGTAGTTTATAATCACCGTTTTAAAAAGTGGTTTATAATCACTGTTTTAAAAAGTGTTTTTCAATTTTCAGTAACACTTTACTTGAGTAACTTAGTAACTCAATTTCTACTGAAGTACGAATCATGAACAAATATATTCCCTGCATGAAATACATGAAGCATCATGATTGGTTACTGGTGAACGAACATAGGATCAGTAAGTACATAACACTTAGTTTCTGGGTAATTAATACATTAAGTAAGAGTGTACTACTGCAATATTTGTGTCCCCACAATGAAAGTGTTACCCAGTTGTTCTAAAACTAAAAGAACACATTGCATTCAGCACTACAGCTAATGCCACCTTCTGAGAGGGCATCTTTACATACAGCTAGAAAGAACCTGAAACTAAACAGCTAGAAATGTAACAGTTTTGAGTCGTGCTGGGCTGTGCCTGTGCTCTTTTC
Organism: Gnathonemus echidnorhynchus; assembly: GCA_026776725.1. NCBI lineage: Eukaryota > Metazoa > Chordata > Actinopteri > Osteoglossiformes > Mormyridae > Gnathonemus > Gnathonemus echidnorhynchus. The sequence goes on from JAODJU010000014.1 coordinate 13,132,542, forward strand.
TATATTCAGTTCTGCTTCAAAGGATTAAACTTTGACTATAAAACACTTCTGTGGCATTAAAATTATTACTCATTATTGAATAAGATATACATTACAAAGGCCAATTAAAAAAAAAGATGGGAATAATTCTTTTGAAAGATTTAAGGTTGTAAAATTTCTCTGTGCTACTTGCTATTTTTTTAAAGTTCAGGTCTCCAGAGAAATGATGACGCAGGTTAAAAATGCTATTTTCTGGTGGGAAAGTAATATGTTAAGAAAGCAGGTTACATAAACCTTTTGGTAGGTTAGGTGAAAATAGAGGCCGAGTTTCATGATTCTCCTTTGCGTTAGTCAAACCTGTGGCCAATATGAGGTCTTGATAGATTCTTTTAAAACTATTTTTAATGGCTGAAAAGGCAAAAGCATGGCTATCCAAAATTGATATCCTTTTTCACAAACAATGGTGGCATCAATCAACAAGATTAAGGGCATTTGCTGAAGCCAGACAGAAACCTGGATTTGGGAGATCATTTGTATGTATTCAATTTGTCAAGTTGCTTTGCTATTTAAAATTTGTAAGGCTTACACACTGTAATTAGAATGTGGGTCCCAGTACACATTGGGCATCCTTATCTTTAGCAAAGTTATTCAATATTTATGTCAAGCTAACCTTGCAACAGTGAACTCTTTTGCAGCTTACAGTTATATGAGAAAGCATGCAGGCATCTGGTTATAGCTCGCTGCCTTACATTGGTTTAAAAGCCATTTCAGCTAGCTTATTTGAAATATAAACTCACATGTTTATTTTCTTTTCTTTCCTTTAAGACATCACATTTTGTTTGATCGGCCTGGTTTAGATACTATTTATAAATACTAAATATTTGTTAATTACAATATTACATTAAATATGATGTTAAATGACATGATAAAGTGACGTGGGAATTAATTTAGGGGCAGGTATTACAAAAATGGCAGGAATGAGGGACAAAGTTGTATAGCAACTGAGATCTGCAAGGTGTGTGTAGGTAAGTGTTTCGTTTATCTGGTTTGATACTGAGACCCTTTGATTCTTGCTTATTTCTATAGTCCCTTTTTATCATGGGACAGCAAACTTTTGGGACAGCCTTATTTTGCCTCATGCCTACTGGATGGTCAGTTTCATTCCATCTCTGGGAGTTTGTATAGTGGCTGCAGTGCCACCCAGGGTGTACTCATCCTGCAATTTTAAGTAAATAATACTGTAATCAATGCATTGGGTTTTGTTCATATTCTTTTAAAATGTATTATTACCATTAGTCATGAAGTCCACTGGCATTCTTTTTATTTTTTGTCCATAATTATTATTTCGATTCACTTATTTTCAGTGGTATTTGTGTTTCTGTTGTGAGTAAATAGAAATACCTTTGGTGCAGGTGAGTCTGACCTCACGTAGAATAAACTCTTTTGTACATTTCAGTAGAAATGTGTTTAACCACACATTTATTACGGTATGTGTCACTATTTATTTGTTTGTTTGTTTAGTCATTCATTCATTCATTCATTCATTCATTCATTCATTTGCTTACTCATTCATGCATTCATTTAGCCAATCTGTTTATTTGTTTATTTATTTATTTATTTATTTATTTATTTCTCAATCGAAAACAGCATCATTTTTTAAATCTGAATAATGATAAATAACTGAAGTAATGTGATCCATATTTGTGGGACTAATGTAGCTACTGCTGTTAGATGTTCAAACATTTAGCATATATAGACCTGAAAACAAAACATCAATCAAAGTCACTGGAGTGTGTAATTAGTATATACATGTAGATGCCACTTATGGTTTTATTAGACAAAACCATTTGTAGGCACAGTTTTTCAGGGTTACATGCATAGATCTGCAGTCTCATAAGATGAGAGGCTGTTCACATGTGCTTTACTTTAATGATCTGGTTTATTTATTGAACAGTCAGTTGATATAGTGCCATGAAACAGTCAAACTTCTCATTGTCCCCCAAGGACGGTATGTTTTGCATGGACCTAATCCCAAAGTTTTTCTATTAGTAATGCCTAGCAAATAAATGTTTCTTAAAACACAGCCTTTTTTTGTTAAATTAATAGAGCATTTCTTAGATATTTAAGCACAGTTTTTATTTCACTGAGATAATAAACATATATTTCCTCAAACACGGGATAAAACATACTGCCACATAGACATCTGCTGTCTCCATTTCAGAAACCTAACAAAGTATCTGGAGGTTCAATCTGTTTCACTAATCAAATGAAGAACAGCTAAATGTGTTATAGAGTTACTTTGATTAATGTGTAATTAATGAATGTGTGTCAGTTGTTTATTTTTTGGGAATGCTTGCCTCCAGATGTGAGTGAAATTGTCATCAGAGTAGTGAGATATAGTACATGGAACATCTGTTCGCTTCGGTGAGGCTTAGCTGGGCTGAGTTTGAGGTATGGAGGGATATAAATAATATATAGTCTGCAGGAAGCCCCTGTTGGGAGCGAACAACCGAAGCTGGGGGCTCCATAGACAGTGAAGCTCTGTGCCATATGTGATACTGTTTAAACCTTAATTTAATGAGATTCTTCATATCACTTCATGATTAGACTGCAAATAAACAATGACATTTGTAAATTCCTATGATTTCTTTCAAAATCGTCAGATCCGAGTCTTCAGAGTCCTGGTGCTCCCTGTCTTTGCTGTATGGCTGTGAGACATGGACGCTATCCAGTGAGCTGAGATGAAGACTGGACTCCTTCAGTACTGTGTCTCTTTGGAGAATCCTTGGGTACCGCTGGTTTGGCTTTGTGTCGAATGAGCGGCTGCTAGAGGAGTCCTGAATGAGGCACATTACCTGCATTGTGAGGGAGCATCAGTTACGGCGCTATGACCATGTGGTGCGTTTCCCTGAGGGTGATCCGGCTCACGGGATCCTCATTGCTGTGGACCCAAGTGGCTGGACCAGGCCAAGGGGACGCCCACGTAACACCTGGCTGCAGCATTTCTGGAGGGTGGGTCTGGACCACGTGTCTGCCTGGGGGTCACCACCCGAGATCCCAAGGTGTTTGTCATGTGGTGAGTGCAGCAACATGCTGTACCAGTTCATACTCCCCAACCTGACCTGACCTGACCTGATTTCAATATAAAATATAAGAATGTGTACCTGGGGTGATGTAACAAGGATAAATAATAATAATAATAATAATAGTAATTATTATTATTATTATTATTATTGTTATTATTATTATTATTATTATTATTATTATTATTATTATTATTATTATTATGTCACATTTCACCAGGAAATTTAAGAGGATTTGTCCCTTTATAAATACCTTCCTGATTATACTGACTATTATAATTCATTATGAAGGTTTCTATAGTGTATTGTAGGTGAGAGCTTCATAGAGCATTCATAGTGCATAATAAACATGGCTACAGTATAATGTATTCCTGTAATGTATTCATAAATAGTTATAGCCGTGTTTATAATACTTTATGAATGGATTATAATGTATAATTAAGGTAACTATAATGGATTATGATGACTGCTTTAAGTGTTACCAAAAGATTAAAATTAAATAGTGAAAAAATAGGATTTACTTGACTTAACAATAAATGCTTAAGTAGCATTTTTGTGAGATAAGCTTGATATGGAAAAAAAGCCAAGTGTATTTCTGGGAAACATTGTGCATGTTCACTAACAGAGCAGTTTATTATGTACGCTGGTGAGCTATACAACCAGCTCCTACACACGGTGAATTGTGGTTGCAGCTGAATATATGGATGTAGCATGTAGAGACATGTTGAGGTTCATTTACTGTTCAGCTAAGTATTAGCATGGTTAAGATGCCTGAATAGTAAGATTCAGTCCACGGAACATCTTGATGATTATTAATGTGTCTAGGATTTACATATAATTGCACCATGAACAAAAAATCCAGTCAATGCCATTTCTGCAGCTGAAAACTCCATGTTAATGAGAGAGGTCAGAGGGGAATGGTCAGCCTCATTAAAACTAACAGGAAGGCCACAGGTGCAAAATTAACAGCTCAATACAACAGCAGTGAGCAGAAAGGCTTCTATAAATGCACAACTCGTCTACCCTTTAAGCAGGTCTGGAGGCAAAAGTGGGTCCTACCCAGTACAATTACTTGTACCTAATAAAGTGGCCAGTGAGTGTACAGAGATTCCCATGGTAGTTGGTATTCATTATTCCCAGAGTTTCATATTTAATATTCTCTATTAGACATATAATTAAGCATCAATGGAAAATACAAGATTGCATGCAAAATCATTGCATTATTTTTGGTTTCTTAAATATTAAATAAATGTGAGTCAATCCAGGCCTCAAAACAGGGGTGTATAAGGGGTGGGGCCACAAGGGCACTGACCCAAGCTGAAAGCCTATTGGCTCCAAGATTCTCTCCTCCCCTGTCACTCTCCGATTCAAACCATATCATTGGCAAATGATAATATTGGCCCTTCTATATGAAATATGGCCCCTCTTATGGCCCTAGAATCATCCCAGAAACAACCTTACATTATACAACGCTGTTATTCAATCTCATTGTATTTGTACAAACAATATGCTTACATTTATTTTGTGTTTTCATATATTTTCGTAGAAGTTTAACGATGAATGAAGAATATTCTGTTTGATAATTTTTCTGCTTCATGTGATCAGTCAGAATTGTATTATTTTTGTTGTTTCTTTGATATTGCAGGCGTAAAGCGGAAAAAAAGGTTTCTAAGCTCTTTAAATACTGACATCTGGACATGTGAGAGGACTTGTATTTGCACAGGTATAAGAAAATGCCAGGACATATACAAATAAATGAACACATGAATAAATGATGGTAGCAATATTTTCTCCTAAGCATACTGTGTTTTGCATGGGTGAGAATGAAGGCCCTTATTATGCTACATGGTATATGTACAGAATGCTGTGGAACACACGGTTTTCACTGACACGACGGAACTCTCCTGACTCTGTCTTGCAGTGCAGTAACGCTGGTGCTCTCTGTTGCTGTAATCTTGTGCCGAGCTGACAGGCCTTTCACCTGCCTGATAGCTTCGTGTTGAGCTCTGATATCATTGATTTCCTGCGAGGGGGGATTTAAGCTCAGGATCCCCTCGACTGGAGACGTGTGAGCGAGTCTCACATTTTCTAATTGGGTTCGGCCCCCAAGGATCTAGAGAGTGGACCGGTGCCCTTACTAAATTTGCCTCAAGGACATTCTTTATTAAAGAGAATGAATTATGCCTTCTGATCAGAAATCCAATTAAACTGATCTGATCCTGATATTACAATGTGCACACAGTGAAGAGGTGTTTCTTTAGAAATTTCTTTTTGGGAGAATCCAATGTAGTTATGTATAACTCTGACTATTAATAACAGATGCTGAAAATGATGTATGCAAAGTGATGTATGCAAATCATCATGGGAGACATTTTATTAATCATCCTCTGTTTATTGTCAAGTTATGTGACTTTAAAGTTTAAATTTTCATCCTTCGTTTTGGCATTTGATGATGTATATTCAGCATTTTTGAGAAATGCACTGGAAATGTCATGATTATTTTATTTTGAAAATAACTTGAATGTAATTGCTGTGGTGCTTTGGACTGGCAGTAATCAGGCAGTTACTGAGTATCTTGTGTACACAGTTACCAGTTTTGGCAGATGTGGTGATTTTTGTGAAAGTGATTACTAATCACATGAAGCTGGAAGACAGGAAGAATAAATTTGTAAATCAATGTCAGATATCCTACCAGGGAAAGGCAGAAACTATATAGATCTCTGCATGCAAATGTTTTACATTTTAGTGTAGGCAGTGGCGTCTTAATAATTAGGGAAGCACACTTGTAATTGAAAGATTGCTGGTTCAAATCCCCAATGAGGTACGCTGAGCAAGGTACCACCCCCAAGCACTGCTCCCTGGGTGCTGAATTAGCTGCCCCCTGCTATGTCATGTGTGTGCTGTGCTGTGTTGTTGTGTGCTGTGGTGTGTCAACACTGATCACCAAATTCTAGTTGACATCTGCCTGTTATTCATGCATTATTTCGTCTATTCACTCTAGCTTATGAACAACGATGTGTTTCAAACAAATTTGAAGTCAAGGACAGTGATGAAAATGTAAACAGCAAAGTTAGGTAAAACTCAGAAATGTTTGTGCCGCCTTAAAATTAATCATGGAGAAAGAGTGCATCTAAAAGAGGGGATAGGGGGTGTTTTGGCAGAAATGCATTTTACCTAAACTGGCATCTATTAAACAGGAGATTTGCTGTTTTACTAGGTAGCAGAGGTCAATACCAAGAATTATTAATTCGTCATAATGGTGTGTGCTTTATTGAAGGAGACGTTAACCTATTGATTTGCTACACCCTGCTATCATGGCAGGATGCCGGTGGTTAAGGACTTCTCTGTCGGCAAGGTAGAAATGCAACAAAGGTTGCCAGGACAACTTGAACTGTTAGATGAATCCTCATCACAAACCTGACATGTTTTGAGTTTCGACAGCTAAAGCTGGTCAGTCTCTGTGATTTGGGAAGGACATTGATGATCTTTGGCTATCTGAGACTTGTTTGTGGTTTTTGTCTTATACCATAACGTTATCAGTAGTTTGACACTGATTCCCTGCATCCCCACAGTAGCTGTTTCTCATTACTAGAGCCCTTCTAGTGTGTCAGCTGCAATGGGTGAATGTTGGGAATTGAGTGTCTTCTTCTCTCTATTCACTGTCGCATGAAACGGCTAAGAGAGTCTTAGTACTGTAAGTCTTTGAGTGAAATAAATCTGACTGTAATTGTGCTGTCCCAGAAAATGACTTAATTGTTTAATTTTCTGCTATGCATCACAAAGCCAAATCCGGGAATAGCAAGACTGGGAAAAGACACCCTCACTGCTTAATCAGGCTTGTCATTGGTCCTTTTCCCTCCTCCAAAAGCCACTCTAGAGTAGACCTTTGTACTTTAGCCCCATTGTCGTGATTAATGGGGTCCATTACAACGTCAAGTCTGCCTCTAGTGGTTGTTTCTAATTACCGTTCCTGTTTTTCCACTGTTTGGGAAGTGTTAAAGCCGAAAGTATATGATAACCTGCATGTGGTGATACTAAAGTTTAAGAAGTAATATGACAAAATAATTATGCTTTAAGAGTTTCAGGGTAATCTGAACAATATTATATGTCAAACGGATTATCTTCTCAGGACAGACTAATACTTGTCAGGCTGTGATGAAACTGCATTGCACTTTATCATGGAGTTTTAATAACTGAGTGTGTCTGAGAGTTAAATATAGATTTTCACACTCTCACACTCTCCTACACATGCTTCCAGTCCCTGCCAGGACGCTCTTTCCACACAAAGGGATGGAGGTGTGAGACCTGGGGAGGCTGCTGCTCTATAGCTAGCTTTCTTTTGCTTGCTAATAGCAGGAAATAATGTTTCTGCTTTAAACAAAAAAAAAAAAGCTATAGTCAAAGACGAATTAATGCATTGTCTGGTTGTGTGACTTTCTTGGTGTTTCTTGCATTCTTGTACTGTAGGTTAATTTGTATGACATCTATCGTTTCCCATTTGTCTGATGTTATTTCCTTATATATAACAAAAGCTGGGGCTAGCAAATTATGAACTCTATACAATTTGTTTTGTGCTCAGTGCGGTGTCTTTTTTTCGGAGGGTTAGCTGAACACCTCATCCATGACGACACGGATATCAAAGCAGCAAAATCAGGCAGCTTCCTTTGTTCTGTTAGATTGAATGCATCATAGGGTGAAGTAAAAGTACTACAATGTATATAATATTAAATTAGAACGTGCACTAAGGGAGTATAGAGTAAGGCAAAATAATGTGAAAATGGTATGATCTGTAATTAAATACTGACTAGACATGATTAGACATCTAATCTAATGTACAGCTGACACAGTACTCGTAGTAACGTGCGTTCTTTAGCCATGAATGAATGGCATGCAGGCAGCAGTCAGTACAGTATGTGTCAGTATCTATAAAGGCTTTTATGAAAGCATGAAGGAAACTCCTTTAGGTCAGTAAATGTGAACTGACAGTTGGGTCAGAGATAAAAGTTTCTGTCACTTTGGGATTGAAAGTGATTCATGGAACCTCTGTCTGAAGATTACTTACCCTTTTTACTTCATTTATACCTTCCAAAGATCAATATACATATATGTTCATTTTCTATAGCTTGCAGTATACTCAACATGCAGTATACTCAACATGCAGTATACTCAACATGCAGTATACTCAAGAAACCGATTTGAAAAATAATAATCAGTAATATCACTATGCAATAATGGTACTATGCACATTCCTTATTTATCTCACATATTCATATCCTTGCACTTCTGTATTTTTGTAGTATTTATTTTGTCTTTCATAAGGACAACATCAGTAATTGATGTTCTGCAGGGTTGTACAGATCCTTGCAATCTGCGGAACTCCATATACTTTTTTGGTTTCTAATGGTGGACTTTTCACTTTGGATCATTTTTATTATGGCACAGCGTAATGGCAGGAGGATACACAATACAGATTAGTAACAAAAGGGGAATTTTATTGACAATAGACTAAACAAAACAAGAGACAGGGAATACAGGGCTGGGAAAACAAACACAAGGAAAAACACAGGGACTACAACCAAGAAACACCTGAAAACACTGCAGGTCATACGTACAAGAGCAAACGCAATGAATGACCATGGAACAGTGCAAGAGCAGGAACAGGAGAGGGTAATTACCAAATACAAGCTGATATAACAAAGAACAGAAACACTAAACAAGGACCAGTGCTGAAATACATAAAACACTAGATAAGTAACAAGGGGGAGAACCACACCGTCAGACCATTCACCCTCGCGGTGGCCTGGGGGCAGGGGGACACTTTGGGACCTGTGAAGTGCAGAAGGCTAGGGAACACAGAACGGGATGACCAGCGACACCAGCTGGCCTAACAGGGAAACAACAGACGAGGCCAAGACTGATTCTGACAATGTTCCAGTGGATTTACTGGCTCGTTAACCTTGTTTAACTATTTCATGGCTGGTTTTGATTTTTTGGAATCATTATCTGGCTGGCAGGTTTGTTGGCAGGGTGATTTTGTCCCATTACAGATGGGTAAAGGCTATATTGTGTTGTGATTCCATCTCTCTTAACAAGGCCAAGGACTTCTGAAAGTTAACCTAGAAATAACACAGTGGGTATGAGTTGATATTCAACAAAAGCTTCATCTTTACAAAACAGCTGGTCAGAAGGAATAAAAAAGTGAATTTCTGGCTGTACCCAATGATACTTTGTAAATTTAAATTGCTATTTCCAATTCGTCAAGGTAGCATTAATGTAGCTGATTTAAAACTCTTGGAAACTTTGTCCACTTTTTGTCCTTTGACTTTGTGTTTTTCAAACCATCTATTGCAGTTCATGTAGAATGAAGATTAAGTTGTGGCTTCAGCCTGCCAGAGAGGTTACTGTTCCAGGAATCTTCTAGTGATTGACCAAGATTTGTCAAAGATGCATTTTACATTTTTTTTTAAACCAATTCCTGACCTGTAGAGCATAAGAACCTTTTGTATGCTGTCTTCAAAGAGTTCTTGCCCATGCTGAAAGCTGACAATGGATTTTGAATATGTGTGACCTCCATTTTATATGTTGGAGAAACAGAAAATAATCAATGGACACTGTATTTTTCCTAACTTTGCATTGTACAAAAAAAGCATGATTTCGCAAATTTAATCAGATCTTCTTTGAAAGAATAATTGTGAAATACTGTGCTCCAGATATTTAATAATTAAATTATTATTATTATTTAGATAACACAAAAAATAAAATACATTTTCAAACTATTTTATCAGCCTTAGTCACTTACTGATGACTCTGCAAGAGGACACATTAAATGGATGTGATGCTGTTTGATTTTTGCACACAAAGTGTAAACCTTATAACTATAAGCGATATATATCACTTACATTACAAGGCTTATACTTTCAGGCTTTTAGGCTTATTTCATAAGCATTTTTTCAAATTTATCGTATAGAGTTTAAAGATCTTAAGTGCCCCAACCACAATGAAATGCAATGTTACGATTCAGTCAGTGTATTGTGCTTGAGCAGTCAGTAGGTTATTCGCTACGGCCATGGAGTAATTTGAAAGTCCTATCAGTCCTCTGACCATGCTCTGCTTCCTGTTTAGCACCAATAAAGAAGATAATAATAAAAAAAATAATAATGATAATATTATTATGATGATGATAATGATGATGATGATGATGATGATGAATGTGTGTGGAGTTTGCATGTTCACCCCGTTTCTTTCGGGTACTCTGGTCCCCCCCCCACCACAGTCCAAAAGCGCGCTAAGGTGAACTGGAGTTACCAAAATTGTCCATAGGTGTGAATGGTGTGTGTGTCTTGTGATGAGTGGGTACCCCATCTTCGGTTATTCCCTTCTGGGATAGGCTCTGGACCCCCCCCCCCCCCAGGAAATGGATGGATGCATAATAATATTATTATTAATAACAACAAGAAGAAGAAGAATGAGGGATATTAACTGGATGTGAGCTATTAGCAACAATGCTATAGAACACGATATAAACCCCACAAAATTCCTAGTTAAGCTGGTACTTATATTTGACATTGTCTACATCCAGCGAGAGGTATAACACTGTTTTTATGTCGAGAAAACCAGCTTCTGGGCACATATCACGAGAGGAAAATTGGCCCAGGTTGTTTTCTGCAGAGATCTGTCTGTAGCAATTTGAGGTATTCTGTGTCTTGATCAATATAAGACTACTACTGCGTATCAGAGGAGAAACAGCTGTATGTGGGAACTCTTGATGCAATGCAATACTTTCTGGTCTCATTGGGATCCCCACTGACTTCATCTTTTATTCTATCCGCTGATTCTTATTCCTGCTTCTGCTCTTTACATCTTAATTTACACAGCATGCTTGTGAAGGTTGTGAACATGTTGTACAACTTACTCTGCAAATTACTGTATGCTATGTTATTTCAGTATTTATTAAAGTTAAATAAAAGTGAGATCTTGAAATGGCCTGACAATAGTTTGGAACAAACTAATAAGGAAGTATTCTTTGTGGTGCAACCATAAGTTCCAAATCATTTAGATGCAATACCACTTCAACTTCAATCAAAACGTGAACATCCGGTATTTCATAGCACTACTCGCAGAATAAGAAAGGTTGAGGTCTAAGGTGATTACTCATCCTGATTACTCATCCTGATTACTCATCCTGATTACTCCTAAACTGATTGCTGCTCTGAGCTTTATGGATAGTCTTCAATTAGATATCAGATTTATTATAGAATAAGTTCAGTATCTGGAGTGAACAGCTACCTAAAATGCTTTGTTATCTGTGTGTCTCCTCGGAGGAAAACTGTAATGAGACCTTTGATCTTTCTACCTTTCCTTGATCAATAATTATCCCTGCAGCCAAAAGATAAGACTCAGCTTTTTCTTCTGAGCATCCATTTGTCATATACGTCAAATCTGAACAATAGATATCTGCAGATTGTTGGAGGAATCTTGCATTACCTCAACAGAAATGAGGTTAATAGAATATTTCATCTGCTGCTTAACATACATTCATTATATATTAATCATCAAACTTAACTGCATCATTTCAAAGCAAAGTTTTATTCGTGACAGTAATTCAAATGGAAATTGTATAACAAAAACACATAACAGCACATATTGATTTAGATAGCTACATAGAATTCCAATGAGTTTTCTTAATGACCAAGGAGACACTTAAGCATAATTGTTTCTCTCAGGTCATTGTACACTAAAGGCATCCACACATTTCGGCTTATTTTCTGACAGCTATTAAAACTGATGTAGTCTTTGAATTTATATCAACATCATAACTATGCTTTACACTCTAAAATATGAAGAATAATATTTATATTATATATTTTAATTAATATAATGTTTATGAACTATTCTATTATTTTATGAGAAACAGACTAAAGGGGGCCAAGTTTAAAGGGATCTCTTCTTTCGCAGTCACCGTTAATTAACGACACTTTGCTAGCTGTCGTTATTAATTATAGCATTAGAATTAAAATTACCATCTTCAAAGACACCCTTGTGAACTCATATTCCACCGAGTGGGGAAGAATGCACCTGGCTGTATTTAAGCAAGTTGAGCACCATAAACCCAGCTGAGAGAGACTGGGCAGGGTTCAGTCTTCAGTGCCCTTGACTTCTCTGAGTGTCTCATTCTTGGCAAGATCATTAGCCCGCTACTGGGATTCACTTGATTAATTCTTATTACTGGTTAATGGTTATAACAAAGACAAGGTCAAGCATAGAGAACTGAAAAGAGGTATATCTTTAAAAGCAACATTTAATTATTGTTGTTGTTGTTGCGGTTTATGCATTTTGTTATTAAAATATATAGAGGTAAAAATGCAGATTTGCTTTTTTTATTGACCAATATATTGTTTTACTTGATAGTGGTAATCTAAACTACATGTTAAAGACATAGCCTTGAATTGTCTGAATGGCTGGCATTCATTGTAAATCTGCTTTTTGTTATTTTTACTTATGAGTTTTGTCACATTTGATTATTTTACTCTAGGGATGTCAAAATTAACGGGTTAACGCGGATTAATCCATCATCATGATTAATCTGATTAAAATTTTTAACGCAATTAACCC
>JAODJU010000014.1:13159075-13185159 GCA_026776725.1 Gnathonemus echidnorhynchus
TTGCGTTCAGCGAGTGCGCCGCTCTTCCCGTTTATCCTGAAACCGTCTTCACCATAATGACGTAAGCGTACTCCGGCACGAATGCTGAAACCCTAATGTGAGTGCAGGCCAGAGGGGGAGTGGGGAGGGGGGACAATCGTACTCGGGCGCGATTCACAGCAACCGTGCCTAGTGTGAGTACACCCTAAGACGATTTCCAGAGCTTTTGGAAGAAAAACAGCCCCATATGCTATCACATCTCACCATCATTCGTCACAGTGGAGATTAGGTTCTTCATTTATTTAAGGCTTAATTTTAGCACAAAACTCACTTGCAATCAAAATTTCACTAGCATTTAGTGAACTTCAGATGCTTATGTCTGCAGTTTAACCTCAGCAAAAGCTGTCACCTGTGCCTTGTAGGTTTTTGGCAGAAGTAACTAACTGTCACAAAGAATGTGCCGAAAGAGCACCATCTCAGCTCCAATTGTTTGAGACTTTTTAATTATTGCTCTAATAGTGGAAATGGGTATTTTCAAGCGTGCAGCTATTTTTAAAGCCATTGCCTGATTTATGTAGGTCAATAACCTTTTGTCTCATTTCATTTGTGTATTCTCTGATCTTAATGTTAATTAGATTTATTAGGTTTCGCACAGGAGAATTATTTTGCGGCACCAATAAATGTGACACATGTTTTTAGAAAAAAATGTTTAACTTCTATGTGAAGATTTCTTTCCTTTGAATAACTTTCACATCAGCGCAAGGTTATAGTTCTCTAAAATCAAGCTAATGAGCAATTAAAGGCTCTTTTTCATAACCTTTTTTTGATCATTTTATTAAGGGGTTCCAGTGATTCTGGAGAGCACTGTATATTATGATTTGCATATACTTTTAATTGTACATATGCATCTAGTCTAATTGAATGTTTCTGAAACAAATGAATATCAATTTTAGCCATTTTATTTTTTAGGAAACTGGCATAGAGTATTTTAAATCAAATAAACTAACCATTGACTTTGTCCTCACATGTTCATTGTGCTTAAAAGGAAAAGGAGGGAGTAAGTTGTTACACTTTAACTTATGTCTGATCTGACATGCTGTGAAAGCAGTACAAATTATGGGGAGGTTGAGTGACGTTTACCTAAAGCTGTAACACCTGAAGCTGTATCTAGCACCCCCCACATAAAAACGTGTCTAAATCCATCTCGCTATTTTACAGCGGAAAAACCCAACTTTGCGCCAGCACAAGGCGGGAAAGGGTTCTCCAAACTCTCTTAATTATTACAAGCAATAAACCAATCGGAATGGCGCGTCACCTCACCTTTAAAAGGCAGCGGTGCATGATCTACTGGAGCTTACTATTACAATGGCGCGTTTGCTCGGCGAGCCAGGTCATCTACGAGAGCAGCAACTGTTCCACCGAAGCCTTTTGGGGTGAAGCAGGCGTGGGATGAGGTAGCGGCGAGTTTATCCTCGTTTGCTGGCACCAGATCATCCGCACGGCGCCGAAAGCGGTATAATGATGTCAAAAATAGAGGAAACAGAAGCTCGCTGCTGAACGAGATCAGCGGCTGCGAATGGGCACTTAATTATTGTCTAGTGTGTTTTTATTTTTATTTCAGTGTGCAATTCGCAAAATATAAATGGAAGTGCAATCTTTGTTCAAACAAAACCTACAGTTGTTAAGGTGTTTTAAAATGTTAAAGTAATAGGCAATTGGGCTGTTATTTTTCTACTTTTTGTAATTTAGATTCCTTACCAGGCTACAGACGACTCAGCTCTCCTGCCAGCTGATCCCTCCTTGCCCGCACTGCAGCCAGCATACACTCCTTTGTTGGCATCGGCACATGCAGTTCAGTTGATTCCAGTTCTTCTAAAGTCCTCTGATGTGTCCTTATTTATGTCCAGCAGTCATCCATCACGCATGGCAATATTACACAACATACAACATGTCACAAAGAATGCCGTGACCTTCTGAGGGCTGCATTGTAATGTTCCACCTGACTTGTGTTTCATTGAACAGTATGATCACAGTACGTGAAAGAACCAGCTGTACTCTATAATAAAACGCAACGAGCATCATGCACTCGCATGTTTCTAAAACGTGCCGCTTAAATACCGTTTACTAATCCGCCACTGATTTTAGACGTGGTTTTTGTTGGTCAGAAGCACAATGACATTGCGCTCGGTTATGCCTCATTGAAAAAACACCACTCCAAGTAGTGGAATGCGGGCGCAAAATCATTTGCTATTTTAGTCGTGAAAATGAGCAATGCGCTGGTACGAACTAGCAAAACCGCTTTGTGTTACGCTTTTCGCAGGTGGAAAACAGAGCCCTCAGTCTGTTAGAGGAACTTGGTGGCATGAGTTGTGTATTTGGGTATATATAGCTTACATGGTTGCAGAAAATATATAGTATTTTGGTTCGGTCTATGTTAATGCCCTTTTCTTTTAATTAAGCATTTTCTTTTGGTATAAAAAAGAATTCAAACTATCTTCATTGTGTGATGAAATGAATTCATTTCTTAAGAGAAATTAAAACGATTCATTATTGTATTTTGTTTAAATATCCAGTGATGTCTTTTGTTTGTAATGAAATTGATGTCGCTGGAAGCACTCTAAAGGCAGCCCTCTGTTAGAGATATCCTGTTCAAAGGTCTCACAGAATAGCATTTTGATATACAGTAGTATGAAATCTACTAAAAAGGATACATTGGATACACATATTATTTTCTCAAAAAAGAAGAGTTTGTAGTGATGATTTATGGACCTGTCACATTGTGACCACCTTCCCTGTTAATCCAGTTGCCCTGTATAATCACTGTAAACTCACCGTGTGTGTTCCAGAAGCTGGACGTATTGGCTCTGCATTATCTGCTGTATTCACTTGGATAGTATATTACCATTCACCATCTGCAGGATGTGATACCCCAACGACTCAGTACTTGGCTCAGTATCAAAAGCATGGCTTTATTCGGCGTGATCTACCCATTTCAAACAGTCTCTCAGACACACAGAGCTCGAATCCTGCCAGCTACTCTGGGTTCCCAACGCTGCTTTTGAAAAGCCGCCTCAAAGTCAAGATGTGTGAGAAGTCACATGGAAAGTCAAGCTGAAGTCACATGGAAAGTCAAGCTGACTTTGTTGTTCGCTTAAGGTAACCAAGGACAATTTGCTGTTTGTTCAGCCTGGGGCACATCTCAGTCGATATGATAATTTAGCTACTCTTATTAAAGACTTTAGCTCTCTTATTGGGTTTTCAGTAGCTGGTTATCCACTCGAGGTCATGGTCATGCAGACACCTTTTGGAAGCATATTGGATGTGAGGTGCATTCTACTCTGGATAGAATTCCAGCCAATCACAGGGTGATTTCACACGTAAGCTCACACACTAAAGGGATTTTAGATCCAGGAATTCCGCCAGGCAGCACATTTTTCAATTGCACCCATCGCAAAAGCATGTGACCATGAGGAGAACGTTTAAACTCCGAACAGAGAGAACCATGACTAGAATTGGACTCAGATCCCAGAAACTTTCAGACATTAACACTTCCACCTGAGCCAACATGACACTTTTCTGTTTTGTCTTTTCCTGCAGGTAGAAAGTGGAATAGTGGAAAGTAATTGGAATAGGCTACACCTGACTTAAGATAACATTAACAGCAAGGGCAGAACCCTTTGAATTTGTCAGGGCCTGTGTGTGAGGGTGATGTGACTGACTCACAGCATCGGCCCTGTTCAGTTCCCACCCAAGGAGTGTGTTCTTGTATGTTCTCCAGTTATTAATGGGTTTTCTTACTTATTTGTTAGTTTGCTTTCTTGCTTTGTTCATTTATTTATTTTTATTTCGGAATCCATACAGATACACTCTCATTGCAGTAAAAATGTTCGGACAGCATCTCTCGAAACTGATCCTTTTGTGGAATGATGTGCTTGTAATTGATATAATTCCATAGATATTCTTCAGCACTCAGACCAGAACAGCTCCAAGTAACTGCAACAGATCCTGGTAAAATGAGAGCACAAGACTGCATACTGGGGTAAAAAAAAACCAAACGTTCCATAATCTCCATTCTGCAGCCCTTTCCAGTGCTTCATCTTTGGAGCAAACAGCTCATCATCCTTTCAAAGCTTGGTCACACTTCAGCTCCTGTTCCGTTACCGTCCACATCTGCACTTCAGAGGGCTGGAGCCCGTGTCATGATGAGCTCAGGTTCATGCCTTGCTGGCTCAGACAGGCCATCTGTAGGGTGGCTCGTTAGCCGCGGCAGACAGTGTGCTGGATGCACCAGTTAATTAGCCTACGTCCTTGTCCTGCTTCTCAACCTAAAAACTCATCTTATTGATTTTTGTGCTCTTATATAAGCAATAGCTACTCTTCATGATGGTATAATGTAAAAACAAGGACACCCATTCCTTATAAATTGAAGTGTCAGCAGATTTAGGCAATCCAGTAGCTATTTAGACCATATTATCATCATTGTATCTCTTGACTCTTGTTATGGTGTCTCTTAAATCATTCGTATTTCCGTATATAGGCAGTGCCCGTCCCACCTACGGACAACTCATACTTACAAACTACCATAAAGTCTGTTATATTACAAATTTGATTTAAATACAATGGCTCATAATATCAAATGCACACACTATTTTGTGGCTTCATCGGTTCATTGACTTGAGGTACAGTACAGTACCGTATGTAGCAATATTTTATTATTACTGTATATTTGCTATTGTTATGCACTATATTTTTATTTTTCCAATTTACCCACTATTCGACTTAATCACAGACATCAGTGACAGATCTTATTCGTAACCTTGGACTGCATGTACAGTTGTAAAATTTTACATAAAACTGCAAAAACTAAACAATGTGTGCATTTAAGGGTTAGATCTTCTGCAAATATTGGATCAGAGTAGCTACCATAAATCTAAAAGTGGTCCCCAATGACGTGTGCGGGGCTAGCAGATGACCAGACTCATTTATTTGTTTTAATTGCTAATGATGTTGTATGCATTCAAATACTTTGGAAAAAAAAGAAGACAAACCAAATGTGCCCTGATCAGATTGTCAAGCAGCTGGCATGACGAAGTCTGGGAATTCAGATGCTCAGTGTGACCGCTGCTGCTCTCAGTCTGAGCCACACTCACCCAGCTGTTCCTCTTTGATCAAACACGGTTATTCGCTTTTTTTTTTTTTTTTAGCAGGAAGTGGTTCAGCATTAGCTGATTAGCAGCACTGGGGTCATCCACTCATTTAATTTGTTTTTATGGTACCATTGAAGCTGCAGATTTTACCAACAGGGCCTGCAGAGTTGAAAGTTGCTGTTTCTGCTACTCGCTGCTGTATAATGGCCGTAAATGGATAAACACCGTGTTTATTACAGCAGTGGATTATGAAGCATTACAGGAATGAAAGCTGATTTTATGGCTGCATCTGCTCAGGGTGAACCTCAAACTTCACATCTTATTGCTAGTTGATTGTCCTTTTTTTTCCCAGGGGACTTGTGCAGTTGTCACTTCATACCAGAGCAGTTATGCCCGATATTTACATGTGCAGAAGCATCCACTTATCCGCCCGTCACACATTCAGTCGTCTTCCACGCTGCTTATACAGCACAGGGTCACAATGGACTGGAGAAACAATTAAATACAAATCTACAAATCCATGTCACATATGCTAGAATAGTATTTATGTGGATTTGAAGTCCTTGGCTTTCTTCTTGTCCCTCTGCCATAGAAGATTGACTTGGGTGTCTTGTCTGTCTCATCTGTTGATCCCTGTTGTCCTTTAAAAGTGAAGATCACTCTCACAGTGACATTCTTCACCAGCCCGCAACCACACAGGGACAGTTCAACACATTGTGTGATTTTCCTGAATTTGGTTTCATTTAGGCTTTCTAAAATGGGATTGAGCACTTTGTTTTTTCTGTTCTTCCTCATTTTGTAGAGGTGAAACTAGTTTTGTCAGTGCGATATACTCGCATTAGCCATTGTAAGTTGGATATTTTGAATTTATATATTTGCTTACCAAAATTGTTTTCCTTTGATAATAAGCTTCGCACTACTTTGCAAAATCCATTTAAGAACATTTTTATTGTGGGGAAAAAAAAGTGCATTTTAAGTGAACTAATGAGCCATGATGCTTGAAGTGCTCCTCTTAGTGTGTTAATTGGGGTGAAGAATAGGTTACAGGATATGACTATTAAACAGGCAGCAGTCACGGACATGCCTACCAAAGCAATCGTCTGTCTTCTTTCACTAAAATATGGTGTTTTCTTCATTAAAGGCACTTTGTGAAAGTTGTTGAAATACGTAACATTGTGTTTTTTTTTCTTTCTTTGCTGGATTGCTGCAGTTTGCAGATAATGCAACATTCAGAATGCAGGACAGTCAAGGCTAAAACTCTATCAATGTAATAAATTATGTGTAGTTTCAAGAAACTTTATTATAGTTCTTTTAAGATATACAACCACAACTTAAACTTACAATGGTAAGGAGACTTTCTGCTAATCTTGCAACTTAGACGCAATTGAATGAATAGGCATTTTGTTTTGTTTTTTATTAATTTAAATTAAGTGCACACGTGATGTTTAAGAAGACTTAATCAGTATAATATTATTGAAAACTGTCTTTAAATTGGAAAGAGGGATATTGCTACAAACTCCAGGTTCTTGAGAGCAACTAATTTGCTTTTCCCCCTGGGTAGGTGTTAAAACTAATTGCTGTACTTGGAGATAGAGTACTTAAAGAGTAAATTAGCCTCCAAAAAGCTGTATGCATGCAGGCTTTTATAAGATTTTTATAAATAACGTGAAAGAAGTGAATGTAATGCTTACCGCACAAAAAACTTTGTATATTGGCATTATTTCAAGGGAATAAGAACTGTCAGATAAATTCCCTTAATGTGCCCTGTGGTGGGTTAGTGCCGCATTTTGGGCTGATCCCTGCCTCACTCACATGCCCGACCCCCTGCGACCCTGAATAGGACAAGTGGGTAACAAAAAAAAAAAAACTGGATGAATACATTTTCTGAAATAAAGGAGGAAAAATTACTTCGTACACATCGGTTAAGTCCACAGTAGGTGCAAAAAGCATATTCTGTATTTTACAAAAGGTTGAAATCTATAATGAAGAATTGTGCTGTCTCAGCATAGAGTAATAAAAAGCCTTTGTGTAACAAATGATGAGAATCTAACGACTGAAGGTTACATTATAAATATATGTAATGTGTCTTTCTTTCATATATGGTATATAGCCAAGGTCATATAAATGTGGTCTATGAATTATTCAGAAATGTGTCTCATGCATTAATTACATAGATTGTACATTATTATGATGTTGTACTGCCTCTATGCTGCGATAGAATAGGTACAGAATGCAGCTGACAGAGTTCTCACTACAAATGACATGTGTGAGCATATTATTCCTGTACTTGGCTCCCCAGTAGCTGTCTGTAAAGTCTGGAGTAGAATACCAATGTTCCTCTGCTTGTTACTCATCTGCTCGTCCCGTACATTCCACGGCTGTTACCCTAATATCGCACTTTATAGCCCTTAGCCCTGTTAGCATTTCCATTCTATGCTTTTGTACGGCTAGAAATTCTGCGGCCCCCTGTCACCTTGGGCCGCTCCCTAGGGTCCACCTGGTAAGTTTTGCTGAGAGGGGGACGGAGTACCCCCAGTATATTTTGTCAGGAGTGAGGGGCCCCGATGGTAGATTTTGGGGCCCCTTTAAACAGCTGGGCCCCCTGAATCTGCATCAGGAGTGAGTGGCCCCCAATGGTAGATTTTGGGGCCCCTTTAAACAGCTGGGCCCCCTTGAATCTGCGTCAGGAGTGAGGGGCCCCGATGGTAGATTTTGGGGCCCCTTTAAACAGCTGGGCCCAATGAATCTGCCATGGTCTCCTTGCCCCTCTGATACCCATGTTTGTGTGCATCCTCTGCCTCTAATCTTAAATTATATTTGAAGATTTGACTGACACACACACCCCAGTCCTGTAGACAAAAGATAACACATAGATTCATTTAGAAGGAACACCCATGGCAAACCTAGATTGATTTAGAATGGTAATCTACATTCTATTTAGCTAAACAGTTACTTAAGGTTAGCACTGCTGCCTCACAGCAAAAAGGTCCTGGGTTCGGTCCTTTCTGTGTGGAGTTCATGTGCCGTTCACGTGGGTTTTCGCCGGGGGCTCTGGTTTCCTCCCGCAGTCCAGAAGTGTGCAGGCTAGGCTGATTGGTGTGTCTAAATTGGCCCTGTGAGTGTTGTTGCCGTCTGTCTGCCTCCTGAAGGCTAGTGCAGAAGGCCGAAAACCTGAATGCATTCTTTAGAGACGGCCTGTGAGTGTGTTTGATTCCATACTGCTGCGGTAATAAATCCTTCTGTGACTGAACCTTTTTTTTAAAACTTTTTCCACAACATTACCATGGTGCTATAGCCATCTTAACTAGGGTTACTTTGTGGTACGCACGACTAGCTCTGCTTCTCTGTAACGGTTTATCAGCAGAATAGCTTGCATCTCTGGGCCCCTGGATGCTAAGCTAACAGATCGTCAACTGGACCGAGACAGTCCGGGTGCAGCGGTGTCTATAGCGTGGATTCACATGTGTCCGCGAGGTTGCCTTCTGCAGGCCTCACGTGTGTCCGCGCGGTTGCCGTCTGCAGGCCTCACGTGTGTCCGCGAGGTTGCCGTCTGCAGGCCTCACTCACAGCCCTACCTCCATCAGCTGGATCATTGAACCATAATTGCTTGACCCTTTGTTGCTGTTTCCCAAGAAAAGGCAGGCGACCAATTTAAAGCACTTTTACAATTGCACTGGTTATTTGTACTTTCTATAGACACTATTACCCAAACACCTTTACTTTAAGGGGTCAGTTTCCCCAAAATTGGCATTTTAGGTGTCCTCTGCTTTTTTTGTATTTACTGCAAACACTGTAGCCTAATTTGTCACAAACTTCATCAGTTGATTTACTAACTTAAAATACCGTGCATGAACAGTTCTCGTGTCCAGTAGAGAAGACCCTATACACTGATGGGTACCATCCAAAATACCATTTCTTTCTTTATGTTTATGTTAGTCTGTTGCAACAGATACACAGAGAAAACTACAGTGTTTACCTGGTATAACCTCTAGCCACTGGCTGTTTCAGAAGGTGATTACATTGGGTAACAGCCTATAATGAGGACCTATCTGTGTGTGGCATTTTGGTGTAAAGCTGTTTAAAATGATTGCATAAATGAGATTGCATCCCAGGAGGCACCGTGAACAATATTATATCCAGGAAAGGCTCGAAAAACATCAAAGCATAAATGCATAGCCTCGCCCTGCATTATTTACATTAAGTGTACTTTGTTACAGAGAATAAGAGCAAATATTTCATCCATCCTTCTTCCATTTCCTTCAGTAGTAAGAGGAACGGGGGCGCCTAGAGGCGTGGGGGGGCTGCAACATATTGCAGAATGCATGGGGACACCCTGGACGGGATGCCAGCCAATCGCAGGGCACGCGCACTCAATGGGCAATTTTGAGTTACCACCTGACATAAGCGCATGTTCATTGAACTGCAAGAGCAGTGATTCCCGATCCAGTCCGCAGGGCCCTGCAGACAGTCCACTTTTTTGCTCTCTATATGGGAGCTGGGAGAGAGCAAACACATGGACCATTTGTGGATCGCAGAGAAGCACTGTGCTAGGGGAAGAGCGATACGAGGAGAAAGCATACAAAACTCCTCACACAGAGAGCAGTGGTAGGAATCAAACCCCCTGACATGCTCAAAAATAACATCACCTGTCAGAAAGTCTCTATGATCTGCTGACACACATAAAGGAGGCTATCGGTCTTAAAGATGCAAATTCATCCTCTCCATCTTCTCTGTTGTTCCCATCCTCAGGTCGCCAGTGATGGCGGGAGGCCTCTTTGCAGTCAATCGCCAGTGGTTCTGGGAACTTGGAGGCTACGACACAGGATTAGAAATTTGGGGTGGAGAGCAGTTTGAAATCTCCTTCAAAGTAAGCTAATCCAGGATTGGTTTTTCCTCTGAGCTAAATTGAAAAACTTCTTCCAAAGGGAAAGGAACAATTTCCAAGTGAATAAGCTGTGTCAAGACCTAGTTCTAGAAAATTGGTATTGGTGAGGTTTCATTTCACTTGACTATAATATGTAAAGGCTCATTATTTTAAGCAACCTTTGTCAATCACTTTGCATGCTTAGGATTTAAAGAAATCTTAATAGTAATAAAACTTGGCATACCTACAATGAATCCAATTATTCAGCTAAGTTGTACCTTTCAAAAGGTCCTGTGCTCTCTTCATAACAAACAGCGGTGGTTGATAAAGGTCCTTAATTCTGAACCAGATTTAATATTTTAGCAGTTTAAAAAAAAAAAAACACTTCAGTTATAAAGGTCTGTGTAAGAAGTATTTATTTTGCCTAATATTGCACTAATTTACCCTCTATTATCTACTTTGTGTTTGAATGGCTAGTAACCACAGTAACAACCATAATAGTTCAAATGTTGAATTCCTCGAGCTGATTTTATTTTTATTATTATTATTATTATTATGCTTCTTAACGGCAAATTTTAAGGTTTCAAAAGTATTGGCTAATATCCAGTTTCAGTAGTAAAAGGGTAATGCTTTACATTAACTGCACCTTCGTGATACATTTATTGTGCATTCATAGAGCATTCAGTGCACCTTCATTATGTACTCATAAAGCATTCATAGAACATTCATAAGCAACATGTAAGTATAGCTTAACATCCTAATATCCTGTACCATACATTAATAGCAAACATTAAAGCAAGCATTATTTTCAAAAAAAACATATAATGTTTCTTATTAATGCATAGTATGGCTGTTAAAGTATGTTAGGATGTTAAGGTATACTTACGTGCTGCTTATGTTCTGTGAATGCTTTATAAATCAATTATGAGGGCTCACTGAATGTTCTGTGAATGCTTTATAAAGGCATTAAGAAGGTGCAGTTAATGTAAAGTGTTACCAGTAAAAGATGCAATCCTAGTGATATTTTCTTTAAAATAATGCTGATTAGTTTAAAATATATTTAATTCACACTAATTAAGTGTTTTTTCTGCCAATGGTTATGTTAAAAAGCATGTGCTTGAAGCAGGTTGTGCATGTTAAGCCCCTATACAATAGGATGCCTGATGTCTTTTTTTCTTCTATTGTAAACACATACTTTCTCCAGCAGGTATAAAATCAATATGACATCCTAAATTAATATTTATAGGAGATTTTATTGCCTGGATGAAATATTGAAAATTCTGTAAAAACCAACCTCTAAAGTTAATGAAAACCAAAATATAAGGCAATCCTGAAGCCATAGCTCCCCCATCTGTTACGTCTATGATACTACAACGTGTTTCACACAGACGTGAGGCATGATTGAATTATTAAAATTTGTCCATGTTGTGATTTTTCTTTTGGAAAAATCATTCATCAGTGCTAAATTCTATATTGAAGACATATTTGTCATAGAAGATGCCTTGTAGTTTTGCCTGCAGTGTTGTAGGGGCAGATGCTGTAGAAGATACAGGAATTTGTGAGGAAATGAAAACTTAAAATGAAAAAATTATATTTGACAGTGCACGTAGTCTAGCGATCGGCACTAAAATGAAATCCCATTGCCTTCTACCTGTCTGGGACCGACATCAGAAATGAAGTACATTGCAAAGGATATTTAAGGAGACGCTGAAAACAGTGACAGCCAAAAAGATATGAACCCCGGACAGACATGATTGATTTCACATCTGACAACCACTATTTTTGGAATCTTGTGTGACTTAAGCAGAATGCTACTAAAAAATCAAACTTGTGTTTTTTGATGCATCCAGCCAGAAATCAGCCTGCGGAGAAACTGCTCGAGCATCAGCTGAAGTGCCAGGCAGAGTACGGAGGGTGCCACGTGGCTGTACCCTCAGTGTGGCACGCCGAAATGCCCCTTGTATAAGGAGACTTTCTCACATCCTGCCATTTTTTGAGAAAAATGGCACAGTGACTCACTCTTAAGCTATTACCGGGAATGGTTAGACAGCGACCCCCCCTCTTCTGTAGATATCTGTGGTATATTTTGGTTAACAATGCAGTCCTTTCGTTTCTGTAATCCAACCTTTAAACCGAGTCGCCACAGCAAATTCCTCAGATATGTAGTGTCCGTAGCGATTAAAGATTTTTATTCAAATTGAATCAGTTTGCTTGGTGTTGCCAGGAGTACAGAATCATCATTATCTGTCGGGAGACTCCCTTGGGTGGGTGCTCTTACAGTGCACCGGCTTGCGATGCGACAGTGATGCCGTTGTTGTTCTCAGGTCTGGATGTGTGGAGGCACGATGTATGACGTCCCTTGTTCCAGAGTGGGCCACATTTACAGGAAGTATGTCCCCTACAAAGTGCCTTCTGGCACCAGCTTGGCAAGAGTAAGTGTGCCTGGGATGTGAGGATTCGTGGTGCTTTGTTTCCTTACAGTGACCTTCTTACAGTGACCTTTGGAGGTTTACTGAAAGCTGACCAGTACTGCTGCCTGTTTTGCTTTATTATTAATGATGATGCATCAGCTGGTAAAGAGACGAATCCATTCATCTCTCTAATTCATAACCCTTTAAGTACAGACTCAAAGTTCCAGATAAATGTGAATTTTTACTATAATTATTATTGCTATAATTAATAAAAACGAACATTAGTTTGACTTCTTAATTTAACTCGTACAGTTATGAACCTGACGGGGGTGGTTAGCCCTGTTGCCCCCCACCTCTGGGACCCGGGTTCGAGTGCCCACCATGGCTCTGTGTGGGGAGCTTGCAGCCTTTCCCCATGTCATAGGGCTTCCTCTGGATACTCCAGTTTCCCCCCACAGTCTAAAAACATGCTGAGGCTATTTGATGTTACCAAATTGCTCGAAGGTGTTCCCTGCAAAGGGTTGGTGTCCCATCCTGGGTTGTTCCCTGCTCCTCTGGAGCCCCTGCAACCCTGGATAGGACATGTGGTTACAGAAAACGAATGGATGGAATATTGAAACAGATTTATCTTTAATTATTTCATCAATGCTCCCAGTACTTCATTATTTGGACAATGGTTTTACTATTTGTATGCATTGATTGGAATCTCTTACCTAACTGCCAATGTATTTTTATTTTATTATTTTATGTTGCAGTTTCCAGAAACGGCACTAGATGCTGCTTCCAATGAATTAATAGCATTAGCATGAGATAGTATTACTGAAAAGGTAAAAAATGAACATGAGTCCCGGACATTGAGTATAAATGTCATTTCCCATGTACTGTATTAGCATAGCTTTTGTGCAAACCCGGTGCAAACCCGCTCAGAGCAGCGACCCCTTGGACACTGTGGGAGGCAGACATGTTTGTGGCCACCTGTTCTGCATTCAGAACCTGAAGCGCGTGGCGGAGACGTGGATGGACGAGTACACGGAGTTCATCTACCAGCGCCGGCCCGAGTACCGGCACCTCTCCACCGGCGACCTGACAGCCCAGAAGAATCTGCGCAAACAACTCAAGTGTAAAGACTTCAAATGGTACATGACCAGTGTGGCCTGGGACCTGCCCAAGTATTACCCCCCCGTGGAGCCTTTGCCTGCAGCCTGGGGAGAGGTGAAGCTTTTCTATCATTTAAAATTTTAAAGAAATCTGCTTTTTTAAATCCTGGTTTAATCCTGGTTCTGCTGGCAGAAGGCTAAGCTAAGTAGCAGGTTGCGCCCGGGTTCAAAATTTCTAAGACAGCAGTACAGAAGAATAAGGTGAAGCAGGAGACACTGGGAACGGCCAGAAACCAGCCAGGTAGAGGGTGGAAGAGACTTTCTTATGGCGGAGACGACTGTCAACTTATCTGACAGGTTCTCATGAATCAGAGGATGACATCGTGACCTTCAAAAGGAATGGGGAACATTAAGTGCAGGTGTGAAGTGCACTGCTAGGACAGTTTGTATCAGGCTTCTAGAAGCAGGACTGAAATCCCATAAAGGAAGGAAGGAGCCCTTCATTACATGAGACAGAGAAGAACCAGGCTGCAGTTTGAAAAAAAAATTTATATATTATTCACAGACGCCCAACCCTAAATTTTGAAATGCATGAAACAAAAACTTGTGCTTTCTGAACTTTCTGAATTCTTTTTCCACAGCTGTATATTTTTTTTATCAATTTGGCACCAAATACCACATATTGTAGGGAGAGCGTCAACCGGTTAGTGACAAACTTAAGCAAGGAAGCACCACTCACCTATGTAAATAAGAGAAACCTGTTAAACTAGTCCTAAGTATTCAAAGGACAAAGATCTGTGTTGCATGGAAGTGACCGATATAACCACCTCATCTCCACCTACACACCTGGCTGTGATATACGGATAGGCAGCCTTCCTCAGTGACCAAGTGCTGGCTCTTCTGGGTTCCCAGCAATACCTGAGCTATTTTCAAGTGTTCTAGATTTCCAGTGCAGAACAACATCATTGTGCGTTTTTGGCAGTCATTTAAAGTAATTTTACAACCACTCATTTTCTACAATCACTTAACTGATTCAGGTTCCTGGAGACTATCCCAGGACACATACAAATCAGGGCCATTTAGAAACATCTATTCACTTAAACTTAAGTGAAGTGAAATGAAAACTTGGATGTATATTTCATCCTGATTATATATAGTTTTATATGTATGCCGTATATATCGAAAAAAGGCACAAGCGATATGCTAACATGCTAGCATTATATAAAACAGTGAGGTTCTAAGTAAAATCCCTGGTGCCTTTTTTATAGTACAATTTTGTCAATTTGTACAGAGACATCAACCACCACATATTGTTGGGAGAGAGCCAATTGGTTGATGACAGACTATCAAGGAAGTGTCACTTCTCTATAAAAATAAGAGAAACCTGTTAAACTAGCTCTAAACTAGACTAAACTAGTTTGCAGGTGGGGCAGTCAGTAGACCATGGTCCCCCAGACTTGTTTCTTCCCCCTCTTTCCATTGTCTTCTGGAATTCATTCCTTCTCTTCTTTTCAGTTTCCTGCACCATTTTGTATAAATGACGCACTGGATCATTACATATCCTTGTCAGGTGCCTTAGGGGTGACTGTGTTGTGAAAGACGCGGCACTATATAAACAGGCATTGAACTGCTCGCAGTTAAATTGGTAAAGCATGTGTTACTTATGCTGTATCACAAAAAAGTTTTGTAACAGCATGAAAATAGGCGCACATTTGAAGTTAAATGTCTGCTTATGTTACAGACATTGACTTTTAACTCTGCTACAGACTCAGGTGGACATCTAACAAATGTTCACAGGGTGCTTCATAAGGGCTGTCAAAGACAACCAGTGCTGTATGCCAGTTACATTCTTCACTGCAGAAATCCACATTAGCAACTGGGACTATTAGTTTACTCCATTTTCAAATCCAGTTAGCATTTTTGTTTTACAAAAGAACATTCTATAGGCTATAGTGAAATATATACCTTGACTAAGCCAGACTTCTGCATTCAACACTGTCAGACTTTCAGGCTTGACCACATTCACAGGAAGTCTGATTTGGCACGCTTTTATACTTTAGACTACCGTGTAGGCGTTGGGCATGCAAATCTGTCCAAATATAGAAACAAAAAAACGCATAGTGTCAGACTGAAACAATGCCGTGAACCATTAATGTGAAACTGTTTTACTGTGCATTATTTTTGAAGATTTAATGCCTGTTTTAGTCAAAGAATACAAATTAAAATTAGAATTATAATGAACTCTATTGACCAGAGAGGGAAAGTCTGGAATAGCATAGAGAATATTTACTTATGATGCTACAATAAATTTGTATTATTTGGTAATATAAATGTATTATTTCATGAATCTCTTTTGCAAATGGTTTAGTAATGAAGAATGTTTACAGCTACCTCTTGATAATCTCATGTCTGCTGTGCCTTTAGGTCCGTAATGCTGCCTCTGGCCTGTGCATAGACAGCAAACACGGAGCTACGGGCACAGAGGTGAGGCTGGATGCGTGTTTAAAGGAAGGAGCAGAGCGTACATGGGCTCGCGAGCAGGTAGGCGGGCACTGTGCCTTTAACACGCCGCCATTGTTCACGTCAGAAACATAGAAATGTAGACAGGCAGCCAGCCAGACAGACTGATCACACATACATACATACATACATACAGTTATGACCAAAGGTTTTGGCACCTGTGCATTCCCTTTCTTCCAGAAAATTGTTGCAATTATTCACGTTTATTTGTTTTATTTGCAGTGGAACGATACCAAAAAGCAGAGGAAAAAAAGTCAAATCTGATATCATTCCACATGGAACTCCAGAAATGGACTGGACGAAATTATTGGCACCTAATATATGGTAGCGCACCCTTTGGTAATAGTAACTGAAATCGGTCACTTCCTGTATCAATGAATGAGCTTCTTACACCTATCTGATTGAAATTCAGGACAGTCTTTTTTCCAGCTGCTCCAGGTTTCTCAGATTTTAAGTGTACCTTCTCCCAGCTGCGGTTCTGGAATCTCTCCAAGTGTTCAGTGGGATTCACATCTGAACTCATCATTGGCCACTTCAGACCTCTCCAGCATTTTGTCTTAAACCATTTCTGGATTCTTTTTGAAGTATTCTTTGGGTCATTGTCCTGCTGTCAGACCCACAACCTCAGACCAAGACCCAGCTTTCTGGTACTGGGCTTTACATTGCTCTCCAAAGTTCTTTGGTAGTCTTCAGATTTCATGATGCCATGTACACAATCAAGGTATCCAGTACCAAGCAGTGATGTGCTTTATCAAAAAGCTCTATTTTGGTATCATCTGTCCTCAGGAGTTTCTGGCAAAAGGATTTTGGGGTCCTTAGGTTTTGACAGACTCAAGACTGGCTTAATTATGACTCTGTGTCAGCAGTGGAGTCCTTTGTCCCCTGTCATAGCATCCAATTTCATTCAGATAGTGACGAATAATGCAAGCGGACACGGTTGTACTCTGTGTCTGCAGGTTGGCTTAAATTTGTCTGGAAGGTTCTCTACCATTCGAATGATCCTTCATTCCAATCTTCCATCAATTTTCCTCTTCTGTCCATTTTCAGGGACATTAGCTACAGGAGTTTAGCCATGGGCGGTAAACTTCTTAATGACGCTGCATACAGTGGACACAGAGATACTATGATCTTTGGACTTGTAGCCTTGAGATTGTCCCATAGATTGCACTTTCCAATAAATATGGTTCTCAAATCCTCAGAGAACCTTTGTGCTTCTTTCTTTTCTCCATGATCATTGTGGCACACGCAGACACAAAGACTGAGTCAACTTTTCTCCATTTGAATTGTCTGCTAGTATAACACCTGTTTTTCCAGCGCCTGTTACTTGCCACATGTGAGTTTAAATATAATTTAAAAGCGGATCACATGATTCAAATCCAGTTATTTCTTACAATTTTGTCCAGTCCATTTCTGGAGCTCTGTAGAGAATGATATCAGATTTGACTTTTTTCTCTCCTCTTTTGTGTTATTCCAATACAAACACAATAAATAAATATATAAACATTTGAAATTGCAACAATTACCTGGGAGAAGCAGTGTATTTTCTGAAAGGAATGCAAGAGGTGCTGATATTTTTGGCCATGACTTTTCATACATATGTCAATAATGTAATTGATAAATGAAATTAAAATAAATGACAAACTCTGCTGTATGTGTTGAACTCAGGATTGTTTCCTGTGTTGTAGAATAAGATTCTGTTTACTTTTCCTGAAACATGCGCTCCAGGTGAACACATTGTGAGAAAAAGGAATATATTATCATGCTATTTACTAGTTAAAACTAAGCCATAATCGTTGTGGTAAAATAACCAAACCTAGAAAAATCGTAGCTGTATTCCATCTCAGGTGTTGAAAGTGAAAATCCTGTTTTATTCAGCCAAATCTTTAACCCAAAAGATGCCACATTTTCCACGCTGTTCCAAATACTGCTATAAACCTGTTAAAAAGAATGGCATGAATTACCTCGGTGTTAAGTTGGTGAACATTATACTGTAAGACAGATGTTGAAGAATTCTGTTTGTTTGCTTGTTTGTTCGTCTGATTGATTGTTTGTTTGGGGGAATCTACATTAGATCTTCACTTTCGGCTGGAGGGAAGACATCAGGCCAGGAGATCCCATGCACACCAGGAAGTTTTGCTTGGATGCAATTTCCAGCAGCAGCCCTGTAACGTTGTATGACTGTCATGGCATGAAGGGCAACCAACAGTGGCAGTACAGGAAGGTACTCTGAGAGCAACGGCATTCAGGTTACCCTTAAATGTAGCAATTCTGCTCTTGAAGACCATCGAAAGTATTATTACCCGAGTGAACAAACATGACATTACTGCCAAATATATTTTGCATATATTTGACATTTCAGTTCTAATACTTTTCTTTACTGTCCTGATAGGAAATATTTTTGTTGTTCTGGTACATTTCTAAATGAGAATTACAAAGATGAAGACATTTTAGTATGTTTTATACAAATATAAACATTCAAATATTTCATAAAACTATATAGTAATCGATCCAATGCATTTTTTATAAACACATCAATAAACAATTCTCCAGAACCAAGATCATTTGTTGAAGAGAAGTTCAAAACTAATCCAGAAGTTCATTAAAAGTGACTTTTAATGTCGTAATGTTAAATATCAAATCAAATTAAATCGACTTCTATTGCCACATAGCTAGAATGATGCTACATACATAATCCTGATTAAAAACATTATACTTCCTGAATTTCCTATCCCAGAGCAATCAGTGGGAGAGAACACTTACACTTGTGATGGTGTCATTACAGTGGTCCATTCCGTTTTGCTGCAGGATAAATCTCTGTATCATCTGGTGAGTGGAAGCTGCATGGACTGCAGCCCCAGTGATAAGAAGATTTTCATGAGTAAGTGCAACCCGCAGTCAGAGACGCAGAGATGGTACTTCCAGCATGCGAATGCAACCATCCTGGACAAATTCAATGGGCCCACAAGCTCCTAGGGGCCCCTGGGCGTCCCAGACGGAGAAGGCTCTCGTCGGCAGCAACAACATGGCTGGATTCTCCTTCCCTCAGGATCTCTTCTAATGTGAAAAGATGAGTTTTGCTTTGCACCTTGCTGGCCAAGGACGCATAAATGCATGAAGGCTATCCCAGCTTGAGGGCTGATTCTGCCTCTGGCATCAGAACTGGAAATGGCAGACTTTGAGAGTGGCTCAGATTTAGAAAAAAAGAAGAAGCTTTTTTTTAGTCACTTATGCAAAGACTGCATGTAAGCTTCCTTTAAATGACTTGCTTCTGAAATGTTGACTTTGTGTTAAAACTTTTTTATCAGTATTCTTTTTATTATTCTTGTTCTAATAATTCATTATTTGAAATTTTTGTCATATTTTTTTACAGAAAATGTATATAGAGAACTGGCGTCATCATCACTACGATCAATGCTATTCTTGTTATAATTGTGAAATGGTACCAGAATGCAATAAACTGGTTTAAACACCAAGCAAAGTCACACAAGAGTGCATTTTATAGCCTTTACGACTCTTTAAGAGAACTTTCAAAATTCTTTTTTGTTTAGGGTTAGTTTATATGTATGTAGAGAAGCGGACGGCCCCAAGCCAGAAATTAAAATCCGGGGGAATCTGGCAAATTTATAACAGGGGTTCAAACTCCTTACTTTACTGCTTCGCTACCCTGGTCAGGAGCAAAGAAAGTCCAGGGGGGCGGGAGGTTCAAACCCTTAATTCTATTGGGTGGCTACGTGCCTGGTTAGTACCGATGAATAAGTTGAGATTTTTCATTTTTGCTTTTGTCTCCTGGTGATTTCTTTTGCAGTGTGTTTGGTAAGATAAATAATAAAGCCCACAGCAAGTAAGGCACCACCACCAACATAAATCCAGAGAAACGCATTAGTGAATTCTAGGATAGATCGAGGTGATACATGCAATTTTTTCAAGAATGGTTACACGACATTCGGGAGTTAAAAAAAAATATATTATTATTATTCTCGATGTCATATTTTTACTCAATACTACTGTGGTATGAATTTAGTTTATTTTTGGAATTTAAAACTGAATAGTAGCCCACTGGTTAATAAGAAAACAAAATGCATCAGATTACATTTTGAACTGAAACTGAAATTTCTGTTTGTGTGTGTCTTGGGGGTATTCAGACAATTGTATTTGTGGGAAAATAAAAGTGCAAAACCTTAGAAGTGTGAAGGAATAGTACATTTACTGTAATATCAACACAATATATAACTTCTTGATAAAACACAACAGCAAATACATGCGGCTGATGTTACTGGTGGATAAATAATAATCTTTGGTTTTCTTCTCTGCACAAACTGCAATACAAGATAATAAATCTTTCAGGAAAAAAGGAAAAGACATAATTTATTTTTAGCAGATACAACAATAGTCAACCTTGTATCGTATTAATAGTTGAGATGGATGATAATATATTTTAATATACAGAAATCACATCTCCATAAGCGTTTTATTCTCGGTCAAATGAAATACTGTATTATGAAAAATAATTTCTGATATTCCTTGTGACTTTTTTGATTTTTGAAGTTTCTGATTATAACCATGAGATGGTATTAATGCTACAGTAATCAATAATCGCTTAAGCTTTCAATGATAAGGTCGCGATGCTATAGTTAATGTGGTGGGGTGGAGAATGGTACAAATCGCACGCTGCGCGGGGTACAAGGCAGAATTACACCCTTCTGGTCTTTTGCTGGGCACACACTACTGGAGACTGACAGTTTTCGTTAATTTTTTTGCTTCCTTAAAAAGAGACGCTGAAATTCTATTGCAATTTAAATTCACCTATTTATATGGTACATGCCACTTATACGGTCAACTAGAATGTAGCCCAGTCCATTTTACGGCACACTCAATCGGACGCTAAAGAGCATTTAGAAATATGCTACCGATCGACAATGCTTTCTGGAGAAACTGGAAACACTGGCGAAAACCGAATCCTTACGCGACGCTGAAGCTGAAAATCAAGCAACACCCCACTTTGATTCTAACAACGCGAAATAAATGACAGGTAAGTAATTATTGTGTATCATTATTTATCCATTGACATCAGAGTTCACGCCCTGCTTAATTTCATTTTTCAAAACAAGAAAACAAGTTAAGCATAATGAGGCAGGTCGTAATTGTCACTATTGTCGTGCAGTGCGTCAGCGCGCTCACGCGGGCGCGCGCGCGTGTGTGTGTGTGTGTGTGCCATGTGTGGTGGCTGTCTGGGGCGCGACCATTACGAGAGGCACGGGGGCCGACTGGGACGGTGGCAGCAGCGCCAGGGCGGGGGAGACACGCTCGTCGAGCACAAGCTGCTGCCCCTCATTAATATACATGTATATGTCATTTAGCCTTAGTTAAAATGAGGTTAAAGGTTGGATTTATCCTTCGCAGTTTGGTAATCATTGGCACTTTTTTAGTCCTGGTCGTGCTGTGGTCCTCCCTTACGCCGAAAGCAAGCGACGACACTTTTGCTAAAGTGGTAGGTGTTATGGTTTTTATTGGTAATGAAAGCGCCCGGTGTTGTCTCGTTGCTGGACATTTGTTACTTGTTTGTCCTTCACTTTGGTTTCGGCTACTCGAGCGCCGCCGGTAAACACGCGTGCAGTCCGGCTCGTTGTCATGGATACCTTCTGTACCTAGCTAGTAAAGAAATAAGTAGTTAAAGCACAACTATTGGGACCTGTGGCTGCTTGTTTCTATTTGTATAGCAACTATTTGTATGCCTGTACGTGAGCGGTAGTGGATGCCGGGCGCGATAAGTTGTGCTGCCATACTTGGTGCAATGGCAACCCGGAAGGCAGGCGTTCGGCGTGCGGTTAGCATCGTTAAGCGAGCCGTGGCCTGGCTAGGCCCCGAAAACGGCGCACCATACACCGTCTGAGGTGACATTTCTCAGCATTAACCTTAAGTATAAACGTAAAACTGCGAGGACGCCATCCGTAGTAAACAACATTTAATTGCGTGAAAATTATTTTGTTACTGGGCTCGCTAAAGTAGCGCGTCTCTGCGTTTAGTTAGTGCACTTTCACTAAGCTAAGTTTGCGGGTTAGCATGCCGTCCAGTTTTATTTATTAGAAATTGTCTGGTCAGATGCAAGCATGGGTGCAATAAATTTTACACGGTCTGTGGGAAGACTTGAAACGTTAGATCGTTTGGCTCTGGGATAACGCCATTGACGTGCTTAGGGTACTTAATGTCTTTTAATTGAAATGTTAACTTTAATGTATATCTATTAATAAAATGAGGGTGTGTAAAAATGCGCAGTGACAGCCTGTTTTCTGTGTAATAAATGCTCTGTTAATAAAAGAAATTATAAAGGCATAACTGTAATTTCAAGTCTGGCAGAGATTGATTCTTTCTCGTTATTTGCAGGGCCGGGGTAATGCTGCTGATGTCTTGCCCAATGCCAAGAATAATATATTGGAAAAATTTAAACCTGTGGTTCCTTGGCCTCATGTCGAAGGAGTGGAGGTCGACTTGGAGTCCATCCGTCAGAAGCATGCAGGACAAAACGAGATACAGCAGCAAAAACGGGAATCTAGAGATGGTGTGCAGAATCAGCAAAATGTCATGCAGAAGCAATATGTCACTTTTAAACCCCACAGCCATCCATACTCCAACCCTGTGCTGAAACGAGGTATTTTGGGCAACTTTGAGCCGAAGGAACCTGAACCTGATGGAGTGGCAGATGGCCCAGGGGAAAGAGCCAAGCCGTTTGTTCTGGGTCCCGACTACAAGGATTCCATCCAGGACAGCATCAAAGAGTTTGGCTTCAATATGGTGGCCAGCGACATGATATCCCTGGACCGCAGTATCAGTGACTTGCGGCATGAAGAGTGAGTAAAACCACCTAGTTAAACTTGTGCTCGTGGCTGTTCATGGCTGCTCATGTTGGAAGCATATTGTAGGAGGGATTTCAATTCATTTACATCTCGGCTATTAAAATGTTACCATCACATTAGTAGCATGTTTACGGTGCTTGTTTTTGCTGCCTGATTTATAGCTGACATCTAAAAACGTAAAAAGAAAAAAAAGACGTCTCTTCCTAAAAATAAAGCATTTCAATGATGAATAATGACAAAAATACATATAATGATCCCAGAATAAGTAATTTGTTTCAAAAAGTGTTTCTGGCATATTGGGTATATTGATTCTTTAGCTGCAATGGCCTCTTTGACCTCGAATTTGTAAAGTAAGAGAGTACCATTCACATGCTTGACAGTATCACATTGGACACACACACTATCATCTATACAAATGTCTGATATGAAATTGAACATTTAGTTACCAGACATGTACATTTCAGAATAATTAAATGAGTACCCTATTTCATATTTTTTTATATACGGATTTTGGTTTTCTAAACACTCATTTATATTGGGGTATATTTCTCTGGGCTGCTTTCACTCCGTTTCACCTATTTTTGGTTATTTAGGTTTATTTGAGTATTGCAGCTGTTATTTTGGCATGTGCACATTGTCCACTGCACCATTTGTTACAAGCGTCTGAGTACATTTAGCAAATCAGAAAAGCATATTACTAGACATGCTATTCGTCTAAATATAAAGAGGCAACTTATAACATATAAATACACCCCTTTGCCTGCCTATATGAATGTTGTCTGGGTGGATCCTTAGAGATCCTGATTATTTCACAATACTAAGAATGCAAAGATCATATCTGTGGTCTTGGCAAGACCGGTTTTGCTAACCTGCGTTCAAGAAATGAACACGGGGCGCGAGGAATCCTGGCACTGTTCTCATTTGGCGAGGATGCATCCTTTATGTTTGACGTGGAACAAGAATGACGTGCGAGAACTTTTACCGTCCTCTGTACTTCTGTTCTTATATTCTGTTCTTATTGGAATTAAGAGTTCCGTTCTTGTATTGGAATTGGTCTTCGGCAGTGGAAGATGATGTAAAATGGGTATACAAGAACCCAAGTATGGTCAAGTACGCATATTGAGAAGCACCCTATGAGAAAAACAAAGTCAAATGGAAAACCAGCCTCCTTTAGGTTAACCCCAGGCCACTCAGACTGGGGGGTCTTGTGCTTAAGGTGTTCACTTTGGGTCTGAAGGCTGTAGGAACTTACATATTCAACCATGCCTGTATTGCTTAGCATCGTGTTGTCTTGTTTTTCCTCCTTTTAGATGCAAATACTGGCACTACGATGACAATTTGCTGACGTCGAGCATCATTATCGTCTTCCATAACGAGGGGTGGTCCACACTGATGAGGACCGTGCACAGCGTCATCAAAAGGACGCCCCGGAAATATCTTGCTGAAATTGTTATGATTGACGACTTTAGCAATAAAGGTAGTGATGAAAGTGTCGGGGGATGGGGGGGTATTACTTAAATGAAGCATTTTGTTGACTCCAGGGTTCCAGCATCTTGGCCATTTATTTACCAACAATACACCTCACTGCATTGCTATAGTCTGTTCAGCTCTTACTGCAGCTATAATCCCATCACATTAGAACACAATGGATACCTTTTATTATAATCACAGATGGAACATTCCCGTTATGGTTTCCACATCATCACTAATAAACCTTCATATGGTTGATATCACCTGACTTTGATACCACTTTCTGTTATCAAATTAAATATGACTCGCTGTATTGTATTTGAGGTGGTGGCCAGTCGTTCTGTCACACATTTTTTAAATGTGCTGCATACTCTGTGGATCTGCACAAGTGATCTCATACATACATAATGAGAAAAGGAAAGCTGAGTTACATGACAGTGAAAGGCAAAGTGCACCTTTTAACACCAGCCACGTATTCACGGCCTGTTATCTTATCACGGTTAGGTGTTTGCTGTAAATGATTAAGTAAAAATCCGGGAGCTTAGTGTTGAACAATCTGCTTTTGCTTTCCGTGTTTATACTAAAATAATAGAAGGTTGGGAAGAACTGCCATAGTTTTTATGTTGTGTATATATATAATGCGTTTGTTAATAATTGTAGATGATGTTGAATTTTCTAGGCTTGGTGCTTAAATGCCGCTAGGCATTACGTGCTGCTGACGATGGATAAATATGGTCCTTTTGCTCATTGTGTGGTGCTAATCTGCATTTTTCACATTTATCCCCAGTGCACTTGAAAGAGAGGCTGGAGGAGTATATCAAGCAGTGGAACGGCCTGGTTAAGGTGTTCCGCAATGAGAAGAGGGAGGGCTTAATCCAAGCCCGGAGCATCGGAGCCCGGAAGGCCACGTTGGGCCAGGTGAATTTTGCTGGTTTCTTATTGCTGCCGATACGCATTTATACCTTTACATGTCTGCGGGCCAACCAGAATTCACCGCAGAGTATGTGGCAGGTCGAGTTTTATGATGCGCGTCAGGCCTAACAACGGTCTCTGTGTCCCTCCCCAGGTGCTCATCTACCTGGACGCTCACTGTGAAGTCGGAGTGAACTGGTATGCACCTCTGGTGGCCCCCATTTCAAAGGACAGGTAGCGCACAGACCATGAAAGATTGATGTTGTTGTTTTGTTCTTGTTCATGTTGTTATAAATGTTTAATTATGGGAAATGTTGGTGTAATGAATAGTCATATTTATCGATGGGCATATATGCTTTGCCGTGCTGTTATTTCACTGAAGATTTCTTTTCTCCACCCGAGCAGTTTCTG
Organism: Gnathonemus echidnorhynchus; assembly: GCA_026776725.1. NCBI lineage: Eukaryota > Metazoa > Chordata > Actinopteri > Osteoglossiformes > Mormyridae > Gnathonemus > Gnathonemus echidnorhynchus. The sequence continues at coordinate 13,184,738 of JAODJU010000014.1, forward strand.
TGAGCCGTTTTCTTGTAAGAGTTCGAAAACAATTTCCAGTGTGAACAGTTCTGTTTGAACTCTCTGAGAAAACAGCTGTACTTGGTGGAATTTTGCTGTCAGTGTTTTCGATAATTGAAACAATGTAACGAATGTCGTTTCTTGTTAATGTTGCAGAACCGTTTGCACAGTTCCTTTAATAGATTACATAGACGGAAATGATTATACCATAGAACCGCAGCAAGGTGGGGATGAAGATGGGTTGGCCAGAGGTGCCTGGGACTGGAGTTTGTTGTGGAAGCGGGTGCCTTTGAACAGCAAGGAAAAGGCTAAGAGAAAGCATAAGAGTGAACCATATCGGTAAAGCACCCTGGATTAATTCCCTCATCCCTTATGTCCATTTATTTCCTTTGTCTTCACCCCCCCCCCCCCCCCCCCCCCCC
>JAODJU010000014.1:13185259-13232968 GCA_026776725.1 Gnathonemus echidnorhynchus
CCCCCCAAACCCCCTTTTTGCTCCTGTCCCGTGTTTGCCGGTGATGTCTGTATGATGCATGGATACCGCAACCGCAAACACGCCCCACCTCCATACAATGGGCTATCCGCCTCAGAACCGTGTGCACGGTGCCTCTCATTGACTCCATAAACGGCCAGACTTACACCATTGAGCCACAAGGGGGCGGGGATGAAGATGGCTTTGCCAGAGGAGCGTGGGACTGGAGCATGCTTTGGAAACGTATCCCCCTCTCAGACAGGGAGAAGCAGAGGAGACCCTTAAAAACTGAGCCATATCGGTAATTCATGAATAGGAGATTAATCACGTGTGAGCTGCAGTCTTGTTGCTTCTTGCCTTTTGGTGGATGGACTTTTTGGTAACTTGGCTTGCTTAACTGCACTGGGGGGCAGGGCTGAGGCACTGCATAGCTAAGGCCATTGTGGAACACTAAAGCCAACTTTCAGTCCCACAGAGGACCCTGAGGTTTCACAGCAATGCAACTGTTTCACTGCTCTTGTATAATTACAAGCTTCCTAACAACACTATCACTAACTACTACTGACAGTCTTTTGTTGCCTATGCATCTATTTTTTTCTCAAGTCAGGTTTTTCAACTTTGGTTCTGACTGAATTAATCGCATGACTAAAATCAACTATATTAAATATATAGTTCAATGCAACTTTTTTTTTTTCCAGATCTTTGCACAACTTACAAGTGTCCTTCAAACCCATCAATGTGATTTTTTTAAATATTATAATATATTTAAATCATACTAAATCCAGCAGGACCAGAGTTGAGAGCCTTTTCCTTAGACCAAGATAGCACTTGCTTTTATCTTTAATACTGTCTCATCAATTGTGGAGAAATGAGTTGTGATTGTTTAGGAGTCAATAACAAAGACTGATGCTGATCGCAGGTGTACTTCAGGTTAATGCAGTGATACATTTTGCTGAACCTGTATGGTCACACACATCTTCAGACTTTCATTCCTTAGTACATCCCTTCCTAAGCTGGTGCTCTTTTGGATGTGCTGGTGCTCTGGTCTGACACTTGTTTCCCTCCAGGTCTCCTGCTATGGCTGGTGGTCTATTTGCTATCGAGCGAGATTTCTTCTTTGAACTGGGGCTGTATGACCCTGGCCTGCAGATCTGGGGAGGAGAAAACTTTGAGATCTCTTACAAGGTATAACATAGTTTCTTTTTGCACCTTCTAATGTGAAACTTCTATGTTTTGTTGCTTGGGCATATTAAATGTAAGGCGCCATTATATTATTCTGCATAACCAACGGTACACAAGCTTAGTGGAATACCAGACGGCTATAAACAAACTGTTAGGTGCGCAATAAAAACATCCGAAATTGATCATGAATTGAATTTTTTTTTTTTTTTAAATCAGAACATGGCATTTTTCTTGCAAGTCACTAGTGATTAGCCATGCAATGTCATGTAATTATGATTCCCCCCCCCCCCCCAAACCACACAGATTTGGCAGTGTGGTGGTCAGCTGCTGTTTGTGCCCTGTTCTCGAGTTGGACATATATATCGTCTCCATGGTTGGCAAGGAAACCCGCCCCCTGCTCACGTGGGCTCCTCCCCCACGCTAAAGGTATGCTTCGTACGAGTGCCTTCAGTAGCTATCGTCAGTCTCTATTCACGGTAAACAAAGGGAAATTTCCTCTGTAAAGAACTGTGCACAAGTTTTAAGCGGTCAAAAGAAATGTTTAAAGCTGTTTATCTGGGTAGTAAGTGTATATGTGCGCACAATAAAAAAAGAAACACGATTTAATATTAAAATGTATTAAAATTAAGGGTAACGTGATAAAAACTAACAGGGATGGCTAGATGAACAGCGCTTCAGTTCCCGAACCTCTCCTCAGGGGCACCTCAGCCGTTCCATGTGTTCGTTACATTTGACCACCTGCTCACTTCGTTGACTTTTTAAATGTATTTAAAAAGTCAAATATCAATTAGCCATATGAGGTGGGATAGTCTTCTAGTCAAAAATACACGGGTGTACTAGGGCAGGGGTGTCAAACTCCAGTCCTGGGGGGCCAGAGTCCTGTGTAGCTTCGTTCTTTCCCTGTTCCACCATAAATGATTTAGCTTATGAGCTCTGTGGTAATTAGCACAAGGAGTTGAATCAGGTGTGTTAAATGAGGGGAAACCCAAAGGGCTCCGGCCCCCCAGGACTGGAGTCTGTTACCTGTGTACTAGAGGGTTGCTGCAAAGACTTTAGGAGAGGCTTTTGAAACGTCTAACACACTTTGGCAGACGTAATAATTGTACAACAAAGTTCATTTAAACATTTCCTTTGACTGCCTAAGACTTTTACGCAGTACTGTATCTGTGTCCTTTTTTACCTAAAAAAATAAATGTGTGTGTTGTCCTTCCACCAGAACTATGTACGTGTAGTTGAAGTTTGGTGGGACGAGTATAAGGACTACTTCTACGCCAGTCGACCCGAAACCCAGACTCTGGCTTACGGAGACATCAGTGAGCTAAAACGATTTCGAGAGGAGCACCATTGTAAAAGCTTCAAGTGGTTTATGGAGGAAATCGCTTACGACATCCCAACTCACTATCCGCTGCCTCCCAGAAATGTTGATTGGGGAGAGGTATTGGTTAAAACTTCCTATTCCTAAACATTCTTATTTAGCGCTATTATAACCCTGGGGAACCCAGACCACCTTATCATTATAGGAAAAATATGTCCATTGGCTAAAATGATCATACAGACCCAGTGAACTCAAAAACAGGTGTTTTGTAAAAATAACCCTTTCCCAGTCCATGTCATGAATGTGCCATATACGACCCGCTGGACTGTTCATGCTGATCCAACTTGTTCATTTCACCAATGAAATAAGGACAGAAAATAAGGAAAAACCAAATCGTTGCAACACTCATTTTCAAAATGCATTTATTGAGTTTTCCTTTTCATCATTCACCATGTGCTGGCAATAAAACACATGCTTCCAACATGCCAACCCATCAAGAAACAGGTCAAGTGAACACACCTGCAAAAAGGTGTACTACACACAGAAAGTTTACCTGAGGTGGGTTGTAAGGTCTGGTGCACCACCTGTATTCCCTCTGGTTTTGTCTGAGGCTGATGTTGAGCACATGGAACATGATCATCACAGTTGCCAGAAAAGTTTCAAAACATCCAAAACCTAGTTGTACATGTTCTATAACATCTAAACATTATAACTGATGATGCAGAATTTCTGCCACTTACCTATTCCCAGCTTGACAGGTGAATCTTTGCAGCATGTACAGCAACAACCTCAAAATGTGTTGGGGACCATATTTATTGTGGAAAAAAATCTGGGTAATTCAGTCAGTAATCACTAAATGTCACTGTTACTGGGTCGTATATGGTAAAATGGGCTGTAAAGCAAAAAAAAAAATCTTTGAGTGGGTTGAATGTAAGGCAGAAATAAAAGGAAGGGTCGTATATGACCTCGTGGGTTCGCCAGGGATAAAAATTCCATTGTGTTTATTAGTGCTGATTTACAATTCAGGATGACATTGTTCTTTGTTGTTAGGATCCTGTATCAAACATTATTCTTTTTAGGTTTATAAAATACTCTGCCTGGCCAAAAAAATCACTGTTTGGATTTAAATCAGCAAGTACTTAAAAGCCAGTGATTGGATCATTATTACAGCTCAGCAATGTTATGCAGCAATAAAGTGAAGTCAGCTGAGTACCTGAATCTACTGAATGGCCAGGTTATCCCATCAATGGATTTTTTTTTTCTTTCCTAATGGCATGGGCAATATTCCTGGATGATCCAGGAATTTTTTGCCAAAATTCATCAGGCTCGAATTGTCAAAGAGTGGTTCAGGGAGCATGAGGAATCATTTTCACACGTGATTTGGCCACCACAGAGTCTGGACCTTAACCTCATTGAAAGTTTTTGAGTTGTGCTGAAGAGGACTTTACGCAGTGGTTCAACTTGCCTATCATAAATACAAGATCTTGATGAGAAATTAATGCAAATATGTATGAAAAATGTTGAGATGCTGCATAAGCAAATGGAAGCAATGCATTGATGAATATGCCCCATAATCAAAGCTAAAGGCGAAATCTTAGTGTGTGCGATTTTTTATTTATTTATTATTTTATTTGGCCAGCCAGTGTATTAGAATCTTTTTCATGTCTAGTGATAATGTTTATGAATTTCCCTTTCAGGTTCGTGGATTCGAAACTAACTACTGTATAGACAGCATGGGCCACACTAACGGTGGAAATGTGGAGACCGGGCCCTGTCACAGGATGGGCGGAAACCAGGTTAGCGAAGCACTTTCCTTTTCTTTAACGTAAGCTTTACGAGTGAACTTCAGCAGTATCATTTTGTTGTATTTTTTTCAGCTATTTCGAATAAATGAAGCCAGTCAGCTCATGCAGTATGACCAGTGCCTGACAAAGGGAGCTGACGGGTCATCAGTAATAATAACTCATTGCAACTTGAATGAGTATACTGAGTGGAAGTATTTTAAGGTGAGTATATCGTAAAGCTAGCTAAAAATCCTTGGTAGTGCCACAGCGTGACTACTGATGATTTTATGAATGCAGGTAGGCACTGCTGGAATTTTAGGCTCAATCGGTCAATATTGTCAATCTGTTTTTCATCACTATTAATTTTTACTCATTTTTATCAGTTGGCGTAATGTTTCATAAGTAAAAAAAAAAAAAGATTTAATTTTATTTTTTATTTATTTTTTTGCCCTGACAGGATCTTAATAGGTTTACATATATTCCTACTGGGAAATGCTTGGATCGATCAGATTTGTTGCACAAGGTTTTCATCGCCGACTGCGACCGAAGCAAAAACAGTCAAAAGTGGGAAATGAACAACATCGTGGCAGTGTAGCACTTACACAGACAGCTTCTTGAAGGTTGCGGATCAATTTCTGGAGCCACCAGATGCCTGCACAACTGCTGCATTTAGAAGTCTAGTAAAATGAAAGAGGAGATTTATGGGAAATATATCCTCCTGTTTTTAAACTGTTTACAGATCCAATTTGAAACATTTTCCCATTATAGGTCTTGTTTACATGTTTTCTTGATCTCCATGTCTTTGAAGGTATTTCTTGGGAATTACTCAGGGTATGAAGTATGTGTTGCTTTCCTATTCGCAATGTATCATTTGAGAATCCCACTTCAGTGGGTACCAACACTCCTTTTTCAGCAAATTAATTGCATACACTTTTGTTTACCTTGTGTCCTGCTGGTTTAAACTGGAATATGAAGAAGTCAGCTTGCAGTTTAGCGGTTTTGGAAGTGATCATGCCAGGGAATGGCAGTAGAGTTAATTCCAAGGAGAAAGTCCGTATGCTAACCTCAATGTAACTTTAGTAGAATGATCTGTGTGAGAAGATGGGGGGTAGAAGCTGGGGCAGTGCTTCCCAACCCGGGCCTCAGGGACACCCCCCCCCGATGGTCCAGGTTTTTATATAGCTCCCTGCCAGAAAGTACACATTTTTGTTCCCTCCCAGCCTGGGGGTCCCCAAGGACTGTCTTGGGAAACAATGAGCAAGAGGACCTTGACTCCTGTACCTGAGGACTGCATGCTATGCTGCTAATTCTGTCCAGCTAAGTTTTTAATTAACCCTTTTCCTTCTACTTCGTTGCCATCTAAATGATTTAGGTTTTATGAAACCAATAGTGGATGGGGCGGTGGTTCAGTGGGTTGCACTGTTGATTCACTCCTCCGGGCCTGAGGGTTTGAATCCTGCCTCTGCTTTGTGTGTGAGGTGTCTGTAAGCTCTGTAGATGTTCTGCAGGTTTCGTCACCGTTCTCCAGTTTCCTCCTGCAGTCCTGAAACATGTGATTGGGCAAATCAATGTCTAAATTGCCCATTGTGAGTGGGTGTGGGTGTGGGTGGACCCTGCCATGCACCTATAACCTTATGTCCCTGTACTGGGTAGGTGGTTGGAGATGGATAGATGGGTGAACACGCTGTTTCAGCTCTCACTATACTTTTCAGTCATACTACTTGATCCAGTACTGAATCATGGGGGCTTGGGGCCTGTCACAGGCATCTCCAGGCACAAGGCTGGGGATCACCCAGGATGGGATGCCAATCCATTGCAGGGATGTTAACAAGTGATCCATGAATTTATAATTGTGATTTTTTTTTTTTTTTTTTGATCAACAGCTTAATCAGCATAAAGTAACACTGCAGAGAGCCAGGATCTGAACTTGAGATTCCTGCTGTACTGTAAGGTGCTTAAAATTAGATGTCAGTTAAATTAGCCTGATAACAATGGAATAATTAAGTTGCAAAGTAATTACAGAATGTATGGATTTTGACTTTTGCATTCTCAATGTTTTTTTTTTTTGTTTTGTTTTTTTTTTGCCAATGAAATCAATCACCATAGTTTATTTTTTTAAGGTTCACTCTGGAAGTTTGAGAAATTTTTGCCTTAGAGTTTCCAGTTGAAGATTAAAAGTGCAGAACTATTCTAATGTCGCATGTTTAGATGATTTAAATAAATTATGTTTATTGGTAATGGATATCAACCCTTTTGAATATTATTTAAAATAACAATCAGAAGGGTTGAAACCTATTTAAATTTTAAATAACATTTTAAATTTCCCTTTCATAGAAATCTATATCTTTTACGTTGGAACAGTGAAGTCCAACAAAGTGCGAAGAAATATCTTAGAAACAATCCATGTAATCATATAATTATTTGCTTTTTTGTCAGTGAGGGTGGTGAAAATTGGTTTCCACATTTCCTGTATCATGTTATTTTCTTGTATTGCCAAGAATAAATATGTAATAAAGTCAGACTAAGGAATTTTAATGTACCACCCTAGGAATAACATTGATACCACATTGGTGTCATATTATACGGGCATTTGTTGAATATTGTCTGCAGTGACTCTGTTTTCCAAGGAAGAGACATATGTTGATAAATCTTTTTAGATGTTACATTGGCCCACATATGGATAGAATGTCAATATGTCCATTTTTTCCATTTTATTTCAGGCATGTATTGAGAAATATATTGATTTTTTTTTCCCAAACTGATTACAGTGTATTTCTCTTCTGTATGGAATCCCTATCAATTGGTTTAAAAATTGATAAATAAAAAATAATGGTATAGATGGGAAACCAGCTGTGCATACCCATTCTTTTTATACCATGTAAATAAAGATATTTCTATATGTCATAAGCAGGACATGGTTTTTGTATATATCCAACTTGCATCCTTACCTAATACTGGACCCCATGTACATCTGTGGAAATTAAACAGTATCTTTTTACTTATGCTTGATCTCTTTATTCCTACAGAATAGTACACAATCACACAAAGTTTTTTTTTTCCTGCAGAATCTTCAGTTAAAATGTTGTGGCTCTATGTTTAAAATAGTTTAGAGTTCACGGAGTGGTTTGTGTGTCACGGGAAGCAGTGTGTGGCTCTGTGATTTGAGTCTCTTTGCCTGTCATTGGAAGGTCGCCAGTTTGAGCCTCTGCAGGACAGTGATGTGACGATCGGCCCTTAACCCGAGCTCCAGGGGGGCTGCATGCCGGCTGGCCCTCTGCCGGGACCCCCGAGCTTCCTCTCACCTGTATGTGTTTCATGGATAGAGAGGTAAGGAGGACACACTGGTTACAGCACATTGCCACACCCAGCACATGATGAACCACCTCAGTGAGTGTTTTTTCCCCGGTGGCTGGAGTGCCAATCCTGCCACCAACCCCCAAATTTCCCCTGAAAGCTGGAGGACCTGCTTGTAGGGCTGGATGTAGATTAAACATCATACCCAAGAAGAAGCAATTGCAGGTTAAGGGTCCAACAGAATAGGATCCCTCCTTGCATTCATGGGAATCGAACCAGCAACCTTCCGATTGCTGACACAGGAGGCTAACCTCAGATCCACCACTCCACACTCTCTTGGATAGTAAAAATACAAAAGAAAATTCTCCAATGGAGATTAATAAAACCACTATTCTGGGGTGAGTTTACAAAAGACTTCTTAACACCATGTCGTTCATAAGTTCTATGTCAAAAGATAGAACTTACGAATGACGTAGCGTTAAGGCGGCTACAGGAAACTCACCCTTGTTTTATAACTTCCTGAAAGGGTTCGGTGCTACAGAAAAACTTCCATCAGTATTAATTATAAGGATTAATGGGTATATTCTATGGCGTCACATTAGAGTCAAAACTAGCACGCGTAAATATGCCACTCGCGAGCGCAAATTCAAAACTCACACGCGTAAATATGCCACTCGCGTCCATTAATCATATAGACAGCATCATTATTAAGATTACTTGTTAAACGATAAACAGACCTTTTAATATTATTTAAAATTATAAGAATTCTTATAAACTTTTCTTCATTGCTTTAAATTTTCAATTAATTCAAATACGTAATAAAGTCCGTCAGACTAAGGAATTTTAATGTACCACCCTAGGAATAACATTGATACCACATTGGTGTCATACTATACGGGCATTTGTTGAATATTGTCTGCACTGACTTTGTTTTCAAACCTGGCCATATTCTCGTCCAGTCTGCTGCATGAACTGCCTGAGGCAGCAGACGTGGTTAGCTGGACCTGCCTCATGACCACTTCTGTTCTTTGGCCTGTCTGCTGCCTTGTCCCCGGGGGTGCCTGTTCCCCCCCGTGTTAACGTATGGCCTCTCTGAACCTGAGCTGCATCTACGTTATCAGTTTAAGAAGTCTAAATCTAAATGCTGTCTAAATGATTAACTTAAACTAAATGGATAAAGTCAGTACTAAAAACATTACACTAAAGTCTTTATCTGGAGTCTTTATCTAGTTTATAATACCTGACACCATGGAGACAACTCAGTGTGTCCCCATGTGAAGATGTTTTTTGTAAATCAGTTCCCAAAGGGGCATTACATTGCAGATTTAAGTACTATAGAACAGAATAGTCTAACTAACCCACAACGTTCAAATAGCAACTGAAAGCATCAAAATACAAAATGCTACAACTACGTTAGTAATACTCATCGTAAGTGGTTGCATGACGAGGTGTAGTAATTATGTATGGTCTATGGAAATTCGTAACACATGATAACGTTACTTTACCGTATGGAGATGCCGAACCTAATGCCTGCTTCAGCATCCCAATAACGTGGGTCGCTGCATTCTGTAACTGTATCTGTTTTATATTGATGGGGAAACAGGCAAGGGGGCAATGAGAATCGGTGAAATTATTCTTATAACATAGGTAGACTTCATCCGCCAATAGCGTTCGCTGTCAGAAACGGCGTGACTCCGCCCCCAAACTGTCAAAACCTCCCCCCGGCAAAACGCGAGCGCAGAAATTTCCCTCGAGAGCAGAGAGCAACCGAAGGATATTATGACGAACGCGCACGCAGCTCTGCGTCCTGTGCTCGCGAGTTTCACGTTTGCGCTCGCGAGTGGCATATTTACGCGTGTCAGTTTTGACTCTAATGTGATGCCATAGTAATATTCAGAAATTTAACTCTGTTGATAAGAGGTATATTATTGTTCATCAGTTAACGCATAGATATTAGTAATTATGTTTAGGGATTGTAATAGCCTAAATATATAAGAAATCGAATAAAAATATATCCAATAGTTCTAAAATATATAGGGCCAAATTTCTGTCATTAAATATTTCCGTAGCATATAATGTTTTTTGCAAAATAGCAGCTTATATTTCATATTAATTGATTGCACTCTAAGGGTTTGGATTATTGTGTAATGACAGAAAACAGTAAAAAAACAAACAGGAAACAACTTGTCTGAATTGTCGAATACAGTACAAGTTTATTTTAAATCACGTGCTCAAAAAGATCAGTAAAAATGAACACCGAAAATTTTATCTGAATTATAGGCACCTCATCATGATCTTTATCACAAATTCAACAATAATAATAATCATCATCAGTTGTTAAACTAATCGAGTTAACAGTTTTGACGTTGTTTTGGCGTTTGGCTTGTAGTTAAATAAAAAAATGTAAGGATCACCAAATGTCAACACCGTGGTGAATTCTGACATATTTCAGACAGACGCAGTGTACATTTATAGTTATAAGGGATTTGCCTTTGATCAAGAGACGGACTCGGTACCGAAGGAATGGATGCAGTTTTCTTGCCTGCAAAACAAAAGTCCTCATGACCTCAGGTCTGCACTAATGTCTTTTTTAAACATCGGTAATTATTAATAGGCTGTTAAAGCAAATATGGTCTTCGATATTATTCGTTATGTCTGAATGTTGCAGAAGTTCAAAATAGCTAGCCTACATGTCTTTTTGCTCCTTTTGGGCCAGAATGAAACAGACAACTTACCTAAAGCAAATAACGGGAAATGAAAACAGACGAAGAAAAAGAAAGACGCACTTCACTATAAGTCCAAAAATGTTAGTTTTTGAGTTCCGAAGCCCAAACATGCTGCGGCCATCCAGATCTTCCTTTTCCCTTCTTATATTTGCCATTCGATGAACAGTGAAGTCTCCCCTATAATAAACAATTCATTGGAAATTTTAAAAAGAATACATAAAATGAATGTTATGTAATCCATATATTCATCAATTTCATGCAAGCCTAAAGACGTGCACAATATAGAAAAATTCGATGTAAAACATAGCTACACATGAAGGTGTATGCCTTTATTACATTTTTGTTTCTTTATAACTTACCAATCCGTTATTTTTTACTCCTTTTGCACTTGGGTCCTCTCTGTCTGAGTTGGGGCCGTTCCTGTCTAGAAGGTCCATGAGAAAGGCGATGTAGCATGTAGCCAGCGTAAGTGTCTTAAGTTTAGTTAGTTTGGTATCGGCGGGCACGTTGGGGATGCAGCCCCGGAGTCGAGCAAAAGCCCCGTTAATACTCAGCGCCCGGCGCCTCTCCGGTCGGTCAGCCTTCCCCGTCTGCCTTACTGGTTTGGATCCGATTTTCACCGCGCTAGACCCCGACTCACCTACAGGGTCCCAGGGTTTAACCCTCTGCGCTCTGTTGGAGTACTTACTACTGTATGGCACTTCCATTTGGTTCTGCGGAGATGTTTCCGCCTGGTTAATAAACCAGCCAAAGAAAAAGGGCGTTTCTTCGCGGGAGGTGGGACGGGTAATGATTATAGTGCATAACGGGATGGAGCGACAAATCCTCCCATAATGTTCTTAGTCGATCAGACGTCTCCTCTGCTAAATACGCCATGAGTCTAAAATACTCTGCAATTATGTATCTATATGGAGGAAATATTTACCAAAGTTAGGGAGGAACACAGGAAGCTACAATAACGAACACAGGACAACCAGAACTACAACCAGAACTAATAATCACTCAGGGAGACAGCCTGAATAACCAAATGTGGAACAGAACAGGAGCAGGACAGAACAGGTGAGAACCAGAACTAATCAGCCAATCACAAGGACTGGGAGCAATAAGGAACAGGTGGGGTACATTACAATCAATAGGCACTAGAGACTAGAACGCATTAACAAACACTGAGGGTTATCACCACAAGGAGAGATCAAGGAACACAAGTAAAACAGAATATAGACACAGCATGGACAGGGCAACCATTAACACAGGGGTGGAGAACCTGATCCATGGAGGGCCGGTGTGGGTGGGGGTTTTTGGAATGGCCTCTCAGCCAATAACAGTGGGTCCCCAGGACTGGAGTTGAGAATCACTGCTTTATTATTTGCTGATTGAGAGGCCATCCCAAAAACACGCACCGGCCCTCCATGGAACAGGTTCCCCACCCCTGCATTAACAAGAACTCAAAAACAAAGACATTAATAATACCAAACACAGGGGAATAAAATAAAATCTAAATATTAAACTCTCATGACAGAGGGGGTATCTGCCTCAGCCACATTCACAGCCCATTGAGTCCCAAGGCCGTAGGGAAAAATACAGCAGGACACCAAATGGGAAAAGACACAGTAACCAAGCCTGAGAGGTGAGCCACACACTGCTGAATGGGGGCAAGTAATCATCATGGTCCATAATGGACAAAGGTATAAATCCTCCAGTAATGGTCCTAGTGAAGCAGAAGTGTCCCTTGCTAAAGAAGCGATGAGGCTGTAAATTGGTATATGACCTGAACAGCAGCTTAAATAGCCAAGAACTGAATTAGAAGGAAAACTACCATATGACCCATAATCTCAGTATTTCCAGAGTAGTTTTAAAATATCTCTCATAAAAAAATCTGCTTTATTTTTTGACAAACATGTACCAGATGGATACTATGGTGAAAATGTTTGTTACGGTCCGGGTTATATAATTTGACAACTATTTAGTTTGTTTTCCACCCCTTTTCAATCAACTTATATATATTGTTTTTTTACCTAAACATAGGACTTTGGACAAAGTTTGAGCCAATCGTCTATCCATCATCAGTAAATCGAACCAGGTGCATGTTCCTTCAGTCAGTTTCTTATCAATCATCTGCTAGAAATGTCAATCGCATTTCAAGAAGAAAGACACCCTCTGAAAATCTATATGACAAAAACAGTGAAACAAGTGCATTTTCCTAGCTGGTATCCCTTACTGCGTATGTGACTGGTATCCCCTGGAGGGTGAACCCCAGCCTTATACCCCCTCTCAAATGGGATAGGCTCCAAGAGAGCCTTTCCAGGTTGGGAGATGGGTGATTTTCTTGTACTGTGTCACTTTATTTTTGCATGCATGGGTCAGATTTTTGTTGTATTTAATCTAGGTCCTGCACGGCTCAGTGGTTAAGAATCTGTGTCTGAGTCCAGAGGGGCATGGATTCCTATCCCATGGTAGACAGAGCAACCATATCAGAGTTGGGCCCTGGAGAATCAATCTATCTATCTGTCTATCTATCTGTGTGTACTGTATGTATCTCTGTGTAAGTGCTTCAAATGGCAGAAGTCAGTTCCAAGCCTGGGAGATGAGCCAGTCTGTGGTTTCAGAGTAACAGCAGAATGCTCCCCATCCATCTCATCTTATCAGGGCTGTCTGGCAGCTCAGAAGCCAGCCAAAGGAGACCAGGACTCTTACTCTGCTGCCTTCCCATAACCCTTAAGATACAGCTGTTGTGGCTTGTTGATGAGGCCAAAGAGTCTGACGTACATCAAATAAGGGAAAGGAGAGATTGGTGAACATACTTTAAATGTATATGTATGTCCCCTTTAATGTTCTGCCCAGCCTGAGTATCAGAAAACGTCGTCATGTTTTGTTTGCGTTCAGCAATCAGGCCATGAGCAAATATGGTGAGTTCAGTATAAGCACCACATTCAGTGAAAAGGACAAGCTTTACTTGGAGGTCCTGAAATGAATACGGAGTGACATTTTTTGTTTTCCTAGTAGAGTTTGGCTCCTGTCTCCAGCAAACCTCCATAGTTGGGTATTTTCTGACGCAGATTAAATACCCCATGCAGGGACAAAGCATTGAACTCGCACTTGCACCAATATGTTACTTGTTCTGTGTTTGTTTTTCAAAGATATGCGAAATTTAAATATTAAGTGATTGTATCTCTAATAAAATGTTAAACATAATTTGCAATATAAACACAACCCCTTGTATTGTATTTTGTTTGCTGAGTCACTGACGCTATTCCTTAATAAAGGATATGAGTAATCTGTCCATACGGGAACATTGTCTGTTATAAAAGGGATTCATGGGGACAATGAGTAATAAAAAATGAGAACAAGTGAGTAATAGACTTCTTACAGGACATCTGCGAGATCATTAAAAAGTAATAGAAACTAGAAGATTGTTTAACACATAAGATTTAAAGTTAACACACATGGTATAGTTGTTGGAACATATTTAAAAAGCAGTGATGTCAAAGTAGTAGTGGTTAGAGTTACAATTACAGGACCTGTCATTGTCTATTTCTCTATATGGTGTCGTATCTATTCACCATTTGAAAGTATTCCAGAATGAAGGCAGTTAATCTTGTTTTGCAATGTATGAAATTCCAGAGTTGCTATAACTAGCTCTCTCAATTAACAAGAAACAACCTACTTCTGTACACACATTTTCAGTTTCCTCTCAAATTTCAGGTAATATCAAAACATTCATATATCTAGTAGTAGTATCTGCACGATAATAAAAATGTTTCGGTTTCAAATCCCTCTGTGTATGTGTAGGTCATGTATGCATTAACCTGTTATTTTGACATGGTGGTGGTGTGCGTGTGCGTGTGTGTGTGTGTGGCGTTTGCATGTGGGACTCTCTGCAATCCTGACCAAGATAAGCATTTGGGAAATGAATGGACATTAAGACAGCATGATAGTAACAAACCGCAGGAGTAAAGCAACTGAAATGACCCCAGAGGCAATGGTAAATAGCATGGCTAACTATAATGCTGTTTTCTGTGCTGGTGGTGGTAAAATGTTCATTAGCAACTAATGCTGTATTGTTATATTGTCATATTAATAATTCAGCATAAACTGCAATAAATAAAGTACACTTTTAAGTTTAGTTAATCTTTCTGGGAGTTGATTTATTTTGACATGGTGGTGGTATGCGTGTGTGTGTGTGTGTGTGTTGCAGCATTTTTTCAAATGTGAAGGCTGTTAGGAAAGACTTTGAAGCATATAAACAACTGTGTGTACAGCTGGTGAGGAAACACAGGAACAGAAGCCAAAACTGATTATATTAAAAGCGCTTGCTCACTGAAAGAAATGGGTGATGGTTTTAATGGGAGTTGTACTTTCTCTGTTTATAGATTAGTTGATAGTGCAGACAAATAGCATTACGACATTCATGTTTTTGACGCACAGTGCTCGAGATTATATTTCTGGGAAAGGTCCACCATGCTCAGATACATAAAATAATCCGTGAGATGAAGTTGACAATGGACAGCAGATTTATTTTACAGTATATCGGTTAAACAGTACATTTAGGTAAATAGGAAATTAGCTCTTGAATCAAAAAGAATCCGGTGCAATGGACACAATATTCAACTAAAACTGGCAACACTTTGTTATTCTATAAAAAAGCATCATTGAGAAGTCATTTAATTTCAAATTTAGTTAATCCTGCTCCATTATAAAAAAAAATAATTTGAAAAAAATGTATTTACCAGATAATGCAGAAAAGGTGACAATAAGTTACATACAGGGTTGTACTGGCTATCTAGCATAGTTTAATAAATCAAAGTTCAATTTACAGAATTTTTATCATGCAAAATTTACTGTGGGGCTGTGAGTGATCCCCAAAGTTCAATGCAAATTTTAAATCCCAATCCAGCACTGGTTACCTACATATTTGAAGGCTGTGAAATCTGTAAATACACCAAAGAGAGTGCCGATAAAAGGGGGGTTACTGTATATGGTAGGAAATGTAAGTCTGACACAGCTTGAGATGCCCAGCAGACCATGAGATGTTCGCTCTCCTTCCCATCAGACCTGCTGCACATGGTGAGTCATCACATTCCTGTGTGGAGGCCTGCTATACCATCATGGCTGAAGGCCTTCCTGACCACCAGAGCAGAGTTCTGTTTGAAACCTGTGCTAACATCCCCCAGTCCTCTGCCCATTGGCTTCAGAGAGAAGAGCTCATTCCGGGAACCAAAGTGGGGACGCAGATTTCTGCATGTGACTCAATATGTGATCAACCTTTGCTGTAATTCGACTATATGTATGATTATTAGGCTTGGAAGGTCGATGTCGCCTAAACTAAAGCCCCTTTAAGATACACTATAACTGGCAGCCAATTTCTACCGATTCACATGGATCTTGAGATGATAAGCAATAAAGGGAGAATAAGCTATTCCCTCTCAGCCGATGTTCCTGTCCTGTGAATAAATAAAATGTGTTATTACGTAATATGGGCTACTCATCATTTCCGTTTCATTGTTTACGGTGTATTGAGCACAGCAGGTTTATGCTACTGTGTGATGATTGGCCAGGCTTACCGTATAACTAACGTCTGATTTACTTACAATGGCCCTGTCTACATGCACCATGTATCTGCAGGATTAAAAAATACTGGAATAGAGTTTGTTTTGAACACACCACCCAAATAGCATATACCGCATTTGAATATCTGGGCGGTATGACAGTATGAAGAATTAGATACCGGCCAAGCCTAATCTGTGCTACAGTCAGTTTTAAGTAGGAAAAAAACATACCAACATATGGATATGTTTCACATTTGAAGACAAGACTCAAACTGTGTGAAATAGCAATAATGCTTGAAATGAAAAGAAACAGTTGAATTTTCTTTTGAAGTGTTTGAAAAGTTCACTGCTTTTGAAATTCAGTGCCATGTACTGAAGTAAGTGCAAAAATCCAGCAGAATCCACCTGGTTTTTACTGGTCTGATACTTGATTACATTTTTGAGAAAAGACACTTTGGTTTTCTTTATTCAAGTTCTATGCACTGGTATATTTTATTTATGTTTCATTTAATGATAAATAAAGTCCACATAATGCCATTTTAGAATTAGTGCAATGATTCGTATTAGAAATGTATAACTACAACAAAAGTTTAATCTGTGTCCATAAAGACTGCATGTCCAAAGCCAATGCTATGGCATAATAACAGCAGTGCAGATGTTTCTGTAGAGAGGACCAGTCTGTGTGTGCAAGGGTGTAACTTTGGTTTGAACATTGGGGGGGTTGAGGTCTCCACCCACTGAGGGGGAAACATAAAACCTAATTATTGGGGGGGTTGTATTAGCTGATTTTGATTTATAGGGAGGTTAAAACCCCCACACCCCCGTAATTTATGCCAGTGTGTGTGTGTGTGTGTGTGTGTGTGTGTGTGAACATAGAAAATTAAGCAAAATTTTCAAAGAAATGTGAAAACCATGTTTCAGACTATGACCAACCCTGTCCCTTAGAATGATTCAGTCAAATACCCTGTATTTTTTCTCAAATAAAACTAACAAAACAGATAACCAAAATGTTACTAAAACTACATACCATTTCATCGAAAGATTAGGACTTTTGATGAAAATCAAAATATGCTGTCAAAAATAACACTGCACGCAGTTGGCTGTTGGGAGAAGCGGGATGTTTGCGTTAGCAGGTTAGCGTAGCTAATTCAGTGACCTCGCCATGTTTGTGTGTGTGATGTTGGAACCTAACTGCTGGCATCATTTCATCTCAGTAGGGGGAACCTTCAGCTATAATGACTGTAGTCGCTTCACTGACCCCATGATGAAAGACATTAGACATCAAGGGGGATCATTTATTTTATTAAATGAGGGTAACTTCTAACACATGCATAACATCTACCGCTACGTTTATGCTGAGTTATAGTACTTCATATAAAGTTAGAATTTCAAATGAAACAAGACCTATAACAAATCATTTGAAGCATGTATAAATTTAAGCAATTTTCCCTTACATGGGACTTTAGATATATATTTTTAAATTGAATAGATTTTTTTTTAATATGGTAGATTTATATTTGCTGATGTACAGTCCTGCAGAAAAATAGTGCACATGACTCTGTATATCACCGTGAGCCTGTATACAACAAGTGTTTAATTAAATGATGGTATTGACAGGCTGACATTAAAGCGTGTCCTGATCCTGCCAATGTGGGTTCAGTGTGAGATGTAAAGTGATCCTGGCCAGAGAAGCAGGCAGATCGAACATGTGCTGACCAGATGCCCAGAAGCAGAGGAGGATGAGAGAGTCACTGACACTGACTTTAATGTAAGGCCAGCAGATGTCAGCCAAAGAGAAGCCAACACCTCATCAGCCAAACTGTTAATGATTGCAATTAGCTCAGGTATTTCTCAGCGAGAACGTTAAGAGGCTGAAGGTAAAAGCCTGGGAATTAGGACCTAGCAGAACTTTCATCAGACAAAGTCATGAAAAAAACTTGGACCTAACTGATACATGTGAACTTTCCGCACAAATAACCTCCTCCTTTTCATAACCTTTTAACCTGAGAGCAAAAGACAAAATCCACAAAACATGACACTACTTGATGCATTTAAGGTTTCAGAAAACTCCATCCCAAGGACTTTTGTCCTACCATTGCATGACATATTTCTTCCTTCGACAGTACAGAAAATATATACGGTAATTTAAAGACTTGTTACAGTGACAGTTGTGATCTGTGAAAGTCTCCTGGCCTGCTCTCCATGGAGCCAGCACTGTAAATGAAATCCACATTTCACATCCCCAGTTCAGTAATTTAGCTGTTTTCAAGAGGGAGATTTCCACTATCTGTCCTGGATATTGTGAGCTTTGGGGTTTTTAACTGATTTCTGTGTAATTCTGAAGGTTGTATAACATCAAAACATTTCTCCAAGAAACCTCTGACTGAGCAAGAACACAAGACAAATACTCTAAATAATCCAACTGGCTATGATTTATGACTTCCCCGGAATTAATTCTTGAACATTCCTTCCATACATATCTTATTGTATTATAATTATAGAGCAAGCCAAACCACACCATTGCTGACCTTAAATGTCTTCCACTTGGGTCATTTTTAATACGCTCTTACGGGAAATATGCGGTTAGATATTAAGATTGATATTTTACTGCTGTCATGCCTGTGACACATTGAAAATGCAATTGTCACTCAATCTTGTTCACAGAACCAGATACAGTGGATAAATGAGGAATGACATATCGTTGAAATAATATTGCTATTGAATTTGTTCATGTTATCATTTTTTCTACCTCAGAAATTGGTCAAATATAAATACATTCTGCAGTATGTAATTTGTTATTTTGTAAATGACTCCAGCATGTTCTTATATAATGTTTTGTACTGTAGTTTGCTATTGAGAAACCTGCCACTCTAAATGACTTGTGATATTTTAATACTTCCATCCATCCTTCCATCCATCCATCCACCCATCATTTGTCCTATGTAGGGTTGCGGGGGTAGGAAGCCTTTCCCGGCAATAGGGGGTGGGGTGACATAAATGGCTCAGTGGGTAGTACTGCCGCCTCCAAGCTGCAGCGTGGGGACCTCAGCCTGACATCGGAAGGAGATTTCCTCCCAAGTGGACCACATGCCATATTTTTAAGCTAAAAGAGGAACAAGAGACCAAAAAGAAACATTTCACGTCGATAATCAGTGGGGTGCCAGCAGTAAAGTTTGCCAGCCGCAGTCAGGTGGGGGGGGGTGATGGGGGGGGTTCAGTGGATCAATCTGCAGGCCAGATTTAATAAATTTAACAGTTCCCAGTTAAATCCCCCCCTGCCTATACTGAATAGCTTCCAGGCCCACAGTAACTCTGTAACAAATAATGGATGAATGGATTGATAGACCTAAAAGTGCACATAATGCTGTGATATGCTCATAAATTACCCTGTTCCAAGACATGGGACATGAAATGCATTGGAAGTTAAGTTCTTCCAAAACTAGACTATGGTTATGTCTCTTTGCTGCCACTAGAGGGCATTTTCTTACAAACATTCACTGAAGGTAATTCTGCTGATATACTATAACTATGCCTATTGGATTCTACCAGGCTGAAATATAATGCACTCTTTTACAAACTCAGTTAAAATGAGCTTATTAAAAGGTCTCAGTTTATAAAGCACCCAGTAGGAAATGTTAGAAAGCAGGAAAGCCAGGGGAAACCAGCATAAGTTGTTGGGAGAGTCTGAGGTATGTTTTCAGGTGCTTTTGGAAATAGTTGGAAATTGACATATTATAGACATATTCAATAATAACTTCCTTTTTCAGTGCAAATATAAAAAATAAACACTGAAATGCTCCAAGACCAATAAAAATGAATGAAAAATGTAAGAAATAAAAAGCATTAAACATTTATGTTAAAAAATAGAAAATAGAACAGCGGTTGTAATATATATAGCAATGATAATGCTGACATGGACAAACAGAATAGGCGTAACGAAGAAAGCTTGTCCTCAATCAGCAGAATCCGGGATAATAGACTGTACAAAGTAGCAGCAAACATGGAGTTAATAAGCGAAAGACTGGAGACTTGTCTGCTACCTCCTAACGGCTCAGTCAGTCAGACGACATGCTACTTATAGCATATCACCCGGCAAAATGTCAACACAGTGGTGGAACAGAATAATCATTGTTTTCCTGTGAGCAGGGGGTTGGGGGTAGTATCAGCTTATCAAACCAGCCCCATGATAGATTTCTCCGTGGTTTGGGGGGGGGTTGGCCTTGGGTTGGTTTCTCCCTCAGGAACTAGGCGGTTGCTCAGTTTGTCTTTACCTGTGTCCGGCCCCGAGGGCGACCATGTAGAATGACTCTGCCTTAGAGCCTTTCACGGTGCTTCTGAAATTATGTACTTCACTGCTTAATTTAAAAGAACTTTAATATGATATTTTACTTTTTTGTTATATTTACAGGTATACATTGGGGGAAAAAATGATGAATTCATTGATTATTTCATATGGTTTTGGGCACTGAATTCAAAAACAAAAACCATTTTTCTCCATCATATAACATTTTTCACCAAACATGAAAGTTCTGTGTATCTTACTGGGTGAGCAGTCAGGGTGGTACTAAGGTACGATGTTTTCACTGTGAGTGGGACAGAAAAGCCAATGATTTATATTGGGTTAAGAAGGAATGGCCAACTAGCTTGTATTTAAGAGGATTTAACAGCAATTAAACGACTCAGATGGTTTTAATATGTTAATGACTAATATGAAAATAATCAGTCTCAATAGAAGTAATTTTTTCTTCCAAAATGCATTAATACATGTATGGTCAGAGTTGGGTAATTCAGGTCCAGAGAGTAAAGACCGGGATTTTGTTTCAACCAACCAGATGGATAAAGAGCATAAAGAGTCACAGTCACAGAGTACTCAACTGGTTGGTTGAAACAAAATCCCGGTCTGGACTTTTACTCTCTGGACCTGAATCACCCAAATCTGTGTATGGTATATGATGTACTGTATATGATGCATGGTATCATGTATGTATATGATGTAATGTGCTACACTAATATAACAATGCCAATCAAGAGCAAAACAATACTGGGTAGCGTCAGAGGTAAGACTCCATAGTATCTAGGCAAAGATGTGCAGTGTGACCTGTCATCCCTGTTACTCTGGGAAGTCCGGTTATCATAATGTCAGGCCTGGTGTTGCCATTAATTTGCTAAAAATGTAAAAAATGACAATTCAGCTGCCCTTTAAACTTGTACCATTGTAATTTATGCTGTATTGCATCATCTGCCAATATGTCAAGATTTAACCTCTAAAAACAATTCTTTTCTTAATTAACATGTGATCGGCATCCAAAATTAAGGTGCTCTTGATCATCTCAGTGAAAACGTATCATATTGAAAAAAAAAATCCAAAATCTGAAAATGATCTCAGTGATAAAAGGGACCGAAGTACTGTTCATATATGAGAAATCTATGACATATTTCAAATTAGGAATAAAATACATATTTTATGCCTGTAATACACATAGGGTAGACAAAACTATGAAAACATTTTAATAGAAAAGCAGCCGTAATTATTAAGTTCCACAGCCTGAGAGATGCACGATACAATTTCTTGTAATATTAAGACGTCTTTACTCCCTGGCTCTTTTAAAAGTGGTGATTTAAGTTACTTTAAATTTTAAATTTTCAAAGCTGAAAATGCACTGATTTCATGGAATGACCCAGAAACAATAATATCAAATAACTGAGACTCAGAAAGACCACTGACCACTTAATGAGCACTTTCAATGATATCTGTGTTACCCCTGATATTTCACAGTAACTGAAATATTTGTAATATACTTATTATGAATTATACATGACATTTCTGCACCCGGACGACTGGGCATTGGCACTAGAAACACTGAAAACATGCACATACTAATCAATAAAGTAATTACAAGTGCGGCACATTCTCTGGTATCCTCACTGAAATGGTTTAAAATGGTTTAAAATTGTGATTTAAAAACTATTGATTGTCTCTTTGAGTAAAAGCTGAGTAAAGCGTCAATGGGACAGATGCATGCACTATATGGACATACTGAGAATGAAGGATTCTGGAGTATTTCGAAAAATATGGCTGGAGAACAATGTGTGCCGCTAACATGCTGTAAATATCTCAGGCTTTATTTACAATCATGCATATACAGGATTGAATGTTTCTGAACTGCAGCGTCTGCAGGCTCTCGTGTTACACTTTGTAAAGATATTTTTAAGCCCTTCATTGAAAATGGGAGATGAAGGTGAACTGAGCTAAAAATATGTGCAGCTTTAAGGAGTAGAATTTCCCATGGCTGGTTTTTGGGTTTAGTCAACAGTAGTGAAACAAACATCCGTTACTGTTACGGGGAGATCTGCGGCTGCGTTTGCCGCAGGCAGCTCCGGCTGCAGATGAATGATCTCCCATTAACTTAAGGTCCAAGTGCAAGTGCCCATTTCGAATTTCACATGGAATGGGGCCGCTTTTATTCTGGTGAGGAGCCCCATTACATGCTGCTGCTGCCCCATGCTGGGCATCTCGTAATAACGAAAATGCCCTGCAGCTTCAGTGCCCTTGATTCCCTGAAGCGCATTTTCCTGCCTTACTCAGCTGCACATTTGTTTATCAGATGCACGGCTAATCCCATACTCATTCTTTGTCTACATATTTTACATATAAGTACAATAAAAATTGTGATTAATATCTGACAGCTGATTGTGTTGACATATCTCCTGCATGTAGAATAATGCCATTATATTGTTAGAAGAGACTAATATTAAAATGTTTGCATTTTTAATAAAATTATGTATTAAATATAGACACATTAAATTATTCGCAGGCCAAGATGATGGCATCTGAGTTTTTTTTTGTTTGTTTACTGCAATCTGTAATTTTTTTTGCCATTTTTGGATAAAATGGATCACTGACTTGCTTCTCTGTCCACATTACACCATGTCCACCTGATCCATAGCGGGACTCTTGTTGTGTTAATCACCCCCAGCTGCCTCTTCTTAGCTCCCTTGTCAGTCATGGATTTTGGTGCTTCCCAGTCATGTGTTCCCCAGTCTTGTTATTGACATCAAACCCATGTATTGCCTGTGCCCTCCCTATATTCCAATCCTTCCGTTTTCCCGTCTCCCCTGTGATCCAGTTACTTACAAGTCTCTTCTCCTTTTACTTAATACATCCCTTTTGTTAGCTCAGTGCACCTGCCCTTGAGTTTTTCATCCCATATCTTATAACAATCAATAGATAAAGATGTTTATAAGTTTATACACATACATTACAATGTCGTAATTCTTCCTACATATGATGCGATTTGGTCTGGTAGTTTTTCGGTTTGCACAGATACACTTGTCCACCCTTAATTAGGTTTGAATATACATATGCTGCTGCAGCTACTGTGGTATTGTAGTGCATAAGTGAAGACAAGAAGAATGTAGGTCAATTTTCTGATTGGCTGGGTTTTAACAAAACGTGACCACGACAGGGTCAAGTTCTGCTACATTTTTCCAAAGCCAGACAATGCCAAAGACAATATTACATTTAATTATCCCACAGGTTAGTATCCAGGTTGATGGCTGTGCTGTCTTTTAAGAGCTCTGTGTTGACACTGTGGTTTTAACATACGTCAGATATTCTAGTCTGAGTTTCAAAGGCTGCTGTCCATGGTGCTGGTCTTCCTTCAGAAAAGACAGAAAACCCAGATGTGTCACTTTTCTCCTTTGAAGCCTTACAGCACTCATTGCATCATTCTGTAGTGTCCTTTTAAGTTAGGCCTTCAGGGTCATGCCAGCACTTTCCACTAGGTGGCAGCACCAACAATCATTAGCATAACTGCTGCTTCTGGATTGTACTGTATTTGTTTCATGTTGAAAAGTTCTTTTGCAGGAGTAATAACAGCCCATTTGTATGCCCGATACTGCTCTAACCTCCCCCAGACGATCCTAATTGATCACGCTCTGCAGTCTTTACCCTTTCCTCTCCTCTGTACACATATATGGGGGAGGTTTCTTGGCTCTGTCCAGCCATCCATTATCTACACCTGCTTAGCACAAGCAGGTATCAAACAATGATGGATGGATGGATTGATGGATATTGGCTCTGGGGGATTCATAATCCAGGGTAGGAGAACCATACATCTGTGAGTGTATAGTTATATGTTGTATGTAGCGTGTGTGTGTGTGCACCCACCGTGTGTTGTTCAAGCAGTGGGGACAGCCAAGACGGTGAGCAGAGGTCATCAGCAATGTGAGCGAGTTTGTGCTTGCTGGTTGTGTTTATCTTATGATCTTGATGCCTGGGTTTGCCAAACGTTAAAGGTGTGTCATGGAGTTTTTGACCTTGTACTTCTTCACCTCACTGGATAAGTAGCTATGGAAGAAAGAGGTATACATACATACATACATGAAATGTGTGTGCCTGTTATGAATATTTTTGTAAGGCATTATAATCAAATGAATGAATAGATCTTTCTTGCTATAAGGAATAAACAAGTGGGACAATAAGAAATAATTCCTTATTAATAATAGCAAGTACACATGTACTTTATTTTTGCAAGCAATTTATTTGTACATCAAAAACACAACATTGTCAGGCTCTTGGTATATCATGTATGTACAAATCAAATTTCCATGAAAAGCTGGCTACAAGACAATCCATGTTAAAGTACAAAAGATGAATAAAGGAAGTAAAAATAATGACTTTGTAACACTATAATGACAGTTTTAAAAAGAATGAAAACACTACACACTACACAATCACAAGTAAAAGACTACACTTTATTAATAATCAGTAAGAGGCTTTGTATAACACTGTTCGTGTATTAACTGCTTTACTGCACACATAATTTCAAGTAAAAAAAAAGAACATTTCAGTTCAGTAAAACAATTACCATTTAATGCATAACCATATCACAGATAACAACTATATTTTATATGCTTGTTTAAGGGCTTTCAAAACCAATACTGCATTACTAGCAACATAACAGAGTACTCATTTCTGAACTGAGTAGCATTGCACTCAACACCAAGATAGATTACAACAGTTGAACAAGTTCACAAAATCAGCTTTTGGAAACTGACCAAATGAGAATTTCCAGGCAATAAATGACACAACACTGAGACACCATGATTAGGCAAAAAAAATCCCAAACATCGTGTGTTCAGTTTGTAATCAGCAATACCATTTGTGTAATGCCGTTATAGTAAACAGTTTTGTTCAAAAGTGGAATTCTCTTTAGCTGTTTGGTGATTGTTATTTGGTCGGCGTGTTACCAAAAAATTGATGTATGTAAATTTTTGGGAAAATATATAAGTGAAAAGACATTCCTTTGAACAGCACATACATTCAACAGCTAGAATATTTAATTGTTCCCATTATACAAAATAAAAAAAAAATCTAGAATATTTGATCGTTAAACCATTAAATTAAATTATTAAAAACTGTGCTTGTTGTGTTTATCAAAATGCAAATTTGGTCTGGCTCAATGAGAAAACCATGCAAAATTTTATTTTAATCCACGTCATGAAGAAATTTTGACAATGCCCCTGTGATTTCAAAAATGATTCTCATTACATTTCATTTTCTAACAAAAAAGTGTGCGTGTGTGTGTGTCTGTCTGTATTTGTGTTGTACTCTATATTTTATGCACTTTATAAAAATAAAATAAAATATAAAGCTAGTGTGACATTTATGGTGAAGAAGTAACTGTTTTAACCCAGAATTATCATTACGGATTTGAATGAATCATGAATGAGTGAATAAATAAACTATTTAATGGTCTCATTAATCATAATTATTATACGATGTAATCTGAATATTTCAAATATTTTACATTATTTACGGATTGCTGACTTAACATAACATAGGGAGCCATATTATGAACTGATTTCCCTAAATAAATAAAAAAAAAAACAAGCATTAGCGACAAACAGAAAAAAAAACTCCAGTCCCAGGAGGAGGTACAGGGTTGTTATGAGCAAAGCCACCAGAGGAAACCTCACCACCTTCTTATGACCTGTCCGTACACACCACAGAAGTGAGGCCCCCCCTCCTCAGAAAGGGTGCGAAGCTGGACACGCGTGTGTTTTATGTGTAAGCATTCAGGCGCTCTTTGGAACGGGTGGAATGGATGTCATGCAGCTCCTGCTCCTCCTTGGACTTGATGTCCTCGTACTTCTGCATCTTGCATGCATCTTTCACGTAGGCCCAGTTAGACGAGAGAACCATCAAGTAGTGAATCTAAAAAAAACCACATTGATATATATTATAGTGCATGGTAGATAAAACTAAGTCAACAATCATGGACAATTCATCATTTGTCTTTTTGCCTTCTCTTTCCATTTTGAAAATGTAGTTTTCTAGCATTACTGATCTTTTTTTTATAGGAGCCTACATGTCTTCACGCGCTACCAGCAGGTGGAGCCCAAGAGTAAATTAAGTATGCGGGCATAGGACCTAGTCTTTTTTGGTACACAAATATGCTTTGTGAGGCAATTACATGTATATATTTTTTGGAATTAATGTTTTATAATAGCATGTCCTCCTGGCAACACAAATTTAAGTCTAAACTTACAGGTGCAAGACTTCCATTTAATCTTCAGTTATTTTATCTGCAATGTTGACAAGCTAGAACACATCGCATTATGGTTACAAAATATCGGCAATGAATTAACTAGACGATATTCTAGAATCTCAGTTTTATCATTGTTTTGGTAATGGTTGTAGTAGTAAGCATAATCTCATTGCTCTTGACGCCATTATCCTCCAGCATGCTGTCTTAGAAAATGGCCTCTCACGTTCACATTCTCAGTTCCTATGGCAACCATACTCCAAGCATTTGCAAAGCGCAAGTATCTCTCTGCAAATGAGATGTATGTCATGGTGTTGCGCTAGAATATCCGGAAGCATTCTTCTCCACCCAAATCAAAAGAGCCATTTATGTAACGCCATAGTATGTACAACAGACCTTACACTAGATGATGAGCAAAACGCTAGTTTTCACTAAAAGAATTCTTCATGCAGAATAGATGCAGTTATTCTTCAGAGACTGTGTAGCTGTACTATAAGAGCAGTACTCATGCGATTTAAACTTGCAAGCATTCTGTCATGCAGTAAAGTCAGTGGTTTCATAACATCACACCATTTGAATTCATGATTTCTGATTCATTACAATCAGAATTTTTGTTTTTGTAGCATATGCACTAAATATTAATATTTACATTAATCAAGTGATGGGTTATCCAACTATAACTGCAATGGTTTGTCATTGGTATTTATATAGTAGTATAATGCAATACATTATATATATATTAAATATCATTTATTCATAAACAGTACAAGACTCTCAGCATTTCTGCATAGATCACTCCATGGTAAACACTGGAGACACAGAAATTGAAAGATTTTGAATATAAGACAGTAACATTTCCTTTTGATCATTGGTACTGGCATTAACAAATGTCAGATTTTGTTAATGAACCCTCTGGTCTCATTATCTTCCGAGGCATTTGTGAGTAGTCGCAGGGAGGGATAGCTAATATGGCCTTTCAGCTAACAGCACGTTAACGTGAAATGGCTCTTGACCGCTCACCATGGCGATCACCACGGCTCCGGCTCCCGCTAGAGCGCACACAAACAGGTGGAATGTCAGGTCCAGCTGAAAAGCATTGAAATCGGGATGAGGCTCAATAATATGGTGGAAAAACTGGCTATAATCAGGAATTTCATTGATACGTACAAAAATAGAAAAAGCAGGTTATACAGCAGAGCATGCTTTACACGCCTAAGTAAATAGCCTTGGTTATACTTATGGATCATTCCTACTATGCACTTCTTATCGTGTCATCATCAAATGTGTCCTAATATATGGCAAATTTAAAAAGATGCAAATTAATTACTTTTCTTTTATCCTGAAGTCACAAAAAAAAACCTCATGTAACATTTTCAAGATACAATTTTTCCATTGCATAATTAAATGCTAA
Source organism: Gnathonemus echidnorhynchus (assembly GCA_026776725.1). NCBI lineage: Eukaryota > Metazoa > Chordata > Actinopteri > Osteoglossiformes > Mormyridae > Gnathonemus > Gnathonemus echidnorhynchus. The sequence continues at coordinate 13,213,065 of JAODJU010000014.1, forward strand.
ACATTTTATTGTAAGAGTGCTGCTTTAGTAGATAATGGATTTAGAGGTTTTCTCTATGCCCACTGCCCTTTTAAATAACAATATTTATCTTTATATGACATTATCCTCCAGGGAGTGATGTCATTTATGGTGGGAAAGGAACACAATAAAGCTCAGTATCTTGAAATTTGAAATAATGGCAATGAGCTTCATTCCACCCAATTGGGTAAAACTATAGAAAATTACAATAATCAAAATTTTAGTCCTGATCCCTCACTAAGAAATGGTTAACGTAAAGCTCCATCGTGTTCTGTGCTTAAAATAACTTAAAAATGATACCGAGGTTCAATTAATTGTGATTTCATGATAAAAGAAAAAGTAATAAAATTTCCATCTTTTAAAATATATTAAGTCTCTTTGATGGGGTCAGGGAAAGTCACTGAACAGTAGGAAAGGCCTTGATATGTACATTAAAATGCAAAGCTAGATTCCTCTTTTATTAAAATGATTCGGTATAAATAGCATTAGCATTCATCAGCAGTTGGGAAATGAAGATGCTTCTGTGCCGTATGATAATGTGTGTTTCGCACTTGTATTGTTGTATATGAGGTTGAACAGGAAAGTTGTCAAATGAATGAGATATATATTGAAGTGCCATTCTTTGTACTGACCTCATTCGATTCGCACATCTTGAAGAATTTCTCAGACCCAGAACACACTTTCTTTTCCTCTCTGATGTTTATAATTCCTGTTAAAAAAATCAAAGAACCGTAAATTCGTTAAAGTTTGGATGATTTCATAATTCAAAATATGTCAAACACACATTTCATTGGTGCTCTTATGAAATTCAGGCACCTAAGCTAATATACATAAACTTGCTTTAAAACATTTGAAAATGGATAACAAAATACAAACCACAATGAAGAAATACATCCAATCTAAATATACCTTGTCAAATAACCAAGCTAATTCTTCTGAATTTTGGATAATTGTCTTTTTTGTCTGAAATTACTTTCTGTTTCAGTCGATTCATTTGTATGTGTGTATTTAACCTTTTGACTAAGGGGAAGGAGCTGTAGCAGCCAATAATGTAATAACTACCATTAAATATTTGCCAATAACGTAATAATTTTTACATTCTTAAGTCGATAATGTAATGACTTACCAATAATGTAATAAAATTTCTCAATCAAAAACATTATTACTTGTCGCACATAATGTAATAAGCTATTTCATTATTGGCCAATTATTTCATTAATGGAAGTTACTGGCTGCTACAAAAGGCACCATTTTGTGTTTGATAGGTACTCTTAATTAAAAAGGAAAGGCGTGTAAAACATCCAAAGGCTACAAAACACACCAAACTGGCGGAGATCTAAGCACAAGTTGTCAACGGCGGTCGTGTTCTGGCAGATATTCCAGACGTTGAAGTACATGAAGACTGGCAGTGATGTAAAAGCAGTCACTCCCAGCCAGGCCAGCATGAAGATGTATGTCAGCATGATGAACTGTACAGGGGACACAGATACCGCGTCATCACACTCTAACACGTCTGTCTTCATTTTCATTAGGCCCACTGTAGGAGTACTAATTGCTAATTATTTATTATTTGTTTTACGTAAAGTCGTTAATAGAAGCACCTTTCTTAACCTTTAATGTAAATCTGGTATTTTATGACTTTGCTAACACGACTAAGCAGACTGAGAATGCCACAGCTAATTTCCAGACATGAATAAATACAGATACTCCCCGGGTTACAATGGGGTTATGTTCCGATAAACCTATCATAAGGCGCAAATATGCATTTTAATACACCTCAAGTACACCTAACCTGACAAACATAATAGCCTAGCTTTGAACACTTACATTAGCCTTCAGTTGGGCAAAATCATTAACATAATGTCTATTTTATAATAAAGTGTTGAATATGTCATGTAATTTATTGAATCATCATACCCATCGTAAAGTTGAAATATCGTAACACAGACCATTGTGACCCGGGGAGCTTCTGTATGGTTTTTATCGCCGAATAGCATTTTCACAGAGCCAGTTCCCGTTCCACCTACCAAGGCACTAACACAGCGCCCGCAGGTCGTGATCTTGAAGTCGCCGTACAGATCCCTGAGGGCCCCGGTAGTGAAGAAGCCCTCCACCATCAGCAGGATGCCGTACACGAAGAAGGCAGACGCGATACCGTAAATCACGTATTTTATTATGTCAATCCTGGAAAGGAGTTAAACAAATTAATGTTTGCTACAGCATCAGAGGCGTCAATTTACAATTATTTATTTAAATAGGTACTTTTTTTCTAAAGAATACTTACAATAGAATACAATTTTTATGCATTTTCCACTTGATATCGGAAAGGGAATGGGTTCCCAATGTATAGTACCAGTCAAAAATCTGTGTTCACCTCCTTGAGATTATAATAATTTTTCCTTTAAACTATTTACACTTGTCAATTAACAAGAATGGAAGGGTGTCTTATGGAATGGGTAACGAAAAATTTTGGGTCCAACTGCCATGCTTTTGTAAGATGTAGAGTGGATATGGGCTTGAGCTGTGCATGTATATTTTTCACCGTAAAGCATGGAGGATTGCTTTGCTGGACGGCATAGTTGATCTTTACCAATTCCAAGGTAATCTTAAGCAGCTTAACTCTAACACCGCGGAGGCGTAGAGTTCCATCAGGATTACAGCTGATTGGCCAGTCCCTCAATATTCAATGACCCAAAACACAACAGACTGCATGTCAATGTGAGGAAACGGACGTATCCCTGGGGATCTGCCGTGACATGGGGAGAACATGCAAGCCTTATATGGTGCTACCTACTGAGCTATCCATATAAACAGGACAAAAGAGCAAATTAGCAAAGAACGGTGACCCACGGTTACCGTTCATCTCTAGGAATGGCGTGCAGAAGAGGTGGGAAGTCATGCCAGATGATCTCCTACGGGAATGTGCTAAATGAAAACCCTGTAAAGTGTTTGTATAGCTGTTCTCAAGGCACATGCTGGCTAATCCCAGTTTTAGTCATAATTTCGCACCGTTTTGGTACTTGTGTCTGGTTTTGCACATTGTTTTGATGTCCAAATGTTTATAGAAAAAATACCTTGTGTAAAATATAAAAATCTATTGCCCTGGTTATGTATTTTATATTCTGTTAAATAAAATAAGCATAAAATTGCCTTAAAATACAGAATGTGAGATATACAAAATAACAAATACACTGTACACAAAATCCATGATAAAAATGATCATTTTCTGATATCGATAACAAATCATAATCAATATCTGCTGACTGTAAGATAACTGACAAGCACCTGGAACTTTCAGCAAAAAAAAATAAAAAATCTTCCACTGACAATCATAAGGCATTATATTGTTGATTATAGTACTTCAAAAGCTCCAATGAAGCGCTCATGTATAATACATTATAGATACCTAATTAGGAATGATTTGTACTGCATTATGAAGGTATCTATAGCTCATTATAGATGAAGTTTCATATGGCAGTTATAATGCATAATAAACATGGCTATAATGTGTCATTCGTCTTTATATATATATTTATAGTCATGTTTAGAGAGCTTTATGAATGCATTATGATGTGTTATGAGTGTGTTCATACTCTTACAGGCATGGCATTCATAGGAAGTGTTGCCAATATTATTTATAGGACCCATAGAAAAATATCGATCTTGCGCAGCATAATATCTTGAGTTTGAAAAAATAGAAATAGGGGACATGATATTACGAAGACAAACGCCCAAGGATTCAAAAATAAAGTCAAGCAGCCTCAGATACTCACATAGCAAAGACATCCAAGGAGTCAATAGGGCCTCTAACGACTTCAAAGTAATTCTGCAGGATGGTGACGGTGCCAGAGAGCGCCTCATGGCCGCAGCCGCAGAAGAGCGCCACGCCGGCGTAGAGCAGGATGGTGGCGATCAGCGATGGATACGGGATGCCACCCAAGCATTTGATACAGCACTCAAAGCAGCCTAAAATAATCGAGAGAGAGCCAATTATTCTCAGAGCGAAAATTCACAGGAGCAGTACGATTTCCCAGTAGAATGAAGATAATCGCCGCTAGTGGTTTAATAGTGACTTTAACGATAATACAGTAATATCAGTAAATGGTGTTGCTCCTTAACAAAGCTGCACATAGGAAAAGCTACTGATAATATGTTTGTTGGCGCTGCTAGTTAGCCGAACGCTAACTTGCTGATGTACGTGTCGTTTCACCAGATTTACATCAGATTAAAGATGGCAAAACTGGTAACATCCACTTTTATGGTTTTCACAATTATCACCCTTATTTTAATAAAGCACCACAAAGCCAAACATCTTCACTCTCCAAAATGCAAGACTATAGATTATTGAAAATGTCTTGTTATATTGTATTGTATTTATTGTCTGTCTAGGCAGTTATATTGATCATCTTATGAGTCAATTCCGATGCCACGAGATACCGAACTTCAGCGTCAGTTAATTTATTTTGTTCCAGTGATTGTTTTTTCCTTGACTGGGAATCCCTAGATGGTCATCATCAGATTAACAGAAACTACTGCAAAATTTTGCAAAGAAAGGATCACAATATCAGTGCAAAATTTGTTGTGTATGTCAAGTGTAAAGCTACTGGTATATAATATTTTGGGCCCGAAATGGAGACCAGAAAAATGTGAAGATGAGTGTTGCAATCTCATCTAGTCAGAATAACCACTGACCGTGATATGCAATTCTTGGCTGGCTTACCAGATGATAAAGAAAGTGTTAAGAGATGGAGTGGGTTTAAACATGTAGAATAGATGACTCTGTATTTATTGTAATGTATCATGGTATTCTGATCAATACCTGTTAGATAACAGGTACCAGGGTGAATGAGGCTGGCAGTGTAGATGTTCACCGGTCACAGTGGACAGAGGTGACCCTCCAAAGACAACAGCTGCAGGATGGTGGCACAAGAAGGAAAAACTGGATCCAACAGATATTCCTGAGTGTCTGAAGGCATGAGAGACAAGAAGGAAGCAGAAAATGGATGTAGAGGCTCTAGGATGGAAGCTGCTTAGATGATTGGAGCATTAGAAGCCTGAAGACATGAGCCAGGCTGGCAGGAGAAAAGAGCAACGGGGACAGGGTGAGGTTTTAGAGATTAACCTTGGCTGGCTTGAAGGGGGGGGGGCAAGGAGATGAAGGAGGAGAACTTAGAAGTGGGTGAAAGGTGCAGGAAAAAGGGAGGAGGCTTTGGCACCTGGCCAAGAAACAAAGTCGCCTCGGCGGGGGTCATGGAAAAATCCGGACAGGGCGGGAACTAACGAAGCTCACAGGAAACGCTGCCGGAGGAAGAGCCGACACAGGTGGACAGCTGGGCGAAACAGCGGGAGCCCGTCCCCGAACGGCTGAGGAAGGACTGACGTCCTCAGCAGGCACGGCATGGGCATGTGGGGGGGCGGGCGGCGCGCCAGGGAGAGCCGAGAGGTAGATGAGGAAGCAGAACCAAGCATACCTTCCAACAGTGGGGGGGGGGGCGTCGTGGTCGCGATAGCGGGAGGCGGTGACGCAAACAGTGCCGCTGATAGGGGACATCGAGGGGGGGGCAGGAGGGAAAACAAGAGGAATGTTACGAATGGCGGTTACAGGTAGAGGGGAGCTGAGGGGCTGGAGTCACAGTGGCAGGGAGTGTGGACACTGTGCACGTGGACATGGCTTCTGTGAGTTTGCTGTGTGCCATTGACTGCAAAACAGCACTGAAATATTCCTCTCAAATATTTCTCATGAATGTCTTACAAACATATTTATTCACACTGTTTTCTCTTCTCCCTGAACTGATTTTAAAGCTGCTTACCCAGCCTGGTTCACTGTAATCCAGGGTTTTTTCTTATTCTTCTGTTTTGTCCGCAGAATTTGGATTTAGAGTCAGATAGATTCTGTATAAGAAACAAGTGTTTTCCTGTTGAATCACAATATATGTGCAAACCCTAAGAGGCTGACAGTGTGCTCAATGCACAATGAACATATGTACACATAGGCTGTTTCCTTTTTATATCGGTATTATGATCTGGATTAAGAATGTCTGGTAGAGGGGCAGCTGCGTTTACTCCTTGTTTGCTCTCCCTTCTTGTTAGAGATAAGGCAGCTCGCAGCTGTTCAGCACTGTTCCTTCAGCTCTGCCGCTGCTTCTGGCAGAGCCTGACCGGAATGACAAGTACCTCTGTCATGGCTATAAGCGGAGCTGCATCCATTCATTCTGAGGCATCTGCACGAGCGCACAGATTACCTCTATCTGGAATCCCCTGCATTTCCCTCCGAGCTGTCTGCAGACACCCAGATCAGGTTAATATGTCTACACAGTTTATTACTATAATGTGTTTTCGTACCCATATGGACCATCTCAGTCCAGAAGGGTCTCAGCCTAGATTTCTTTGCTTCGTTGGATCTCGCTGATGGGGTTTCTGAACCAGAAACCCATAAAAGCATCACTGTAACAGACTGTATTTAAAAATGGTTTAATCCATCCATCAAATCCAGCCATCCTCCCACCCACGTATCCATCCATCCATCCATCCGTCTTCTAACCGCTTATTCTGATCTGGGTCTGGGGGTTCTGGAGTCTATCCCAGGCAGCACAGGGCACAAGGCCAGGATACACCCTGGCTGGGATACCAGTCCATCCCAGGGCACAAAACTCTGAAAGTTCTTGAAATGTATGATAATAAAAACCTGTGTAAAATGCAGCAGGTTAATGAACTATACACTTTTACATAAAAATGAACAACAGTTATACTATAACCACACAACAGCTGAGCTACATAGATAGATAAATAGATAGATAGATTCACTCTCATTTTGATGTCCCCTGGTCAGTATGAAAGATGATTCATTTGTTTATTTGTATTTCAATGTGCATTTCAAATACTTCCATAATTTTTCTGTTACACAAGTTGTATGCAAGTCACCATGTTTTGAAATAACTCCAAACACACATTATGCAGCACAGTTGGACACAAGCATAAAGTTGGGTATAATTTACTAGCAAATTATTTCAGCAACATTTCCATAATTTAATTATTGAAAATGAAAAATGGTGACTTGATTGAGGATACACTTGCATAATTCATGCATAATTCAGTGACAGAAGAGAATACTTAGAGGTACCAGTGTTTTAAATTATAACTGCATTTCCTTAAGAGAATCACTTCAGTGTTTCTAATGTATATTGTATAATCACCCAGCAACACACCATCTTGTCTACAGACTGCATGTGTGTACAGACTGCATGTGTTTACAGACTGCATGTCTAATACGTGTCGCAACAAGAAAGGGATCCTCAAGTTGCTTTTTCAAGTTTTTCTGATTTCATTATAGCAAAAGTGACATATCTACATCAGTTACATTGTTATTGGGGTTTATACATTGTTAATATTAAAGCTACATGCATGCATTACTACTCAATTGAAGTATTATCTTAATGGAAGAACTGGAAAAGACTGATAAAATGTGATTACAGGCTTAACCAGCAAATTAAAATAGTGAGCTATAATAACTGTGTCTTAGCTATAATAACTGTGACTGCCATAATAACTGACAAGCATGAGATTTTGTCAGTTTTAGAAAAAAATTACACTCTGACCAACAGTCACGGTGAAACAGAATAAACTGTAATAAAAAGTAAGTAAATAAATAAATAAATAATCTTTATAGAGGAACAGAAGGCTTCTCTCAGATTACAAAGACCCACCCCTGCCCCCCCTTTACCACTTCGACTGTCCATCTGTCGGCATAATGAACAATGAGAAAGAAATGGACTGGCCTTACTGTTAATCCACATAGTATCAAAATTAATGCTACCAGGCTAGCTAGTGTGTTCCGGGTCCTCTGCATGTCCTCTGCCCAATGGGGTGGGCACAGAGCAGCTCGTCTCGCAGCTGACTATGTTACATCAAAAGTAATTTAAACATACATGTTTTGTGACATAAAACACAATTCCCTCAAATTCACTACATAAAGTTAAAAGTGTTGTGACATAAAACACATTTCCCTCAAATTCACTATATAAAGTTAAACGTGTTGTGACATAAAACACATTTCCCTCAGATTCACTATATAAAGTTAAACGTGTAGTGACCTAAAACACATTTCCCTCAAATTTACTATAGAAAGTTAAATGTGTTGTGACATAAAACACATTTCCCTCAAATTCACTATATAAAGTTAAACGTGTTGTGACATAAAACACATTTCCCTCAGATTCACTATATAAAGTTAAACGTGTAGTGACCTAAAACACATTTCCCTCAAATTTACTATAGAAAGTTAAATGTGTTGTGACATAAAACACATTTCCAACAATAGTCACCTATCAAATTTCAAACTCAACACCAACTATCTCTGCCTATTTAATGGACCACTTTGGTTGCTATGCCAACCGATGTGCAAATTCTGAGAATAGACTTGAGAACTTGAGTGTAGTGACCCAAATACTGTACGCCAACTGATGTAACAAGATAAATGTGAATGAGACACATTACAAGAATAAAGCTGTAATATGGGGACATAGGAATTATATCTTAACAAGGCCATAGTGTGAGATAAATATATACAGCAATGATTGTACATATATTTCCGAACATCTCTCCCAACACTTTTGAAAAGATAAATATAGGATTTCATAGGATATGAAATTTCAGCAATAATGCTGCTTACATAACATAATATTTTGCTTCACATATCAAATACAACATTCTAAAAACAGTTTACAATGCTTTAATACATGATATTATACCTTATTGAGGTCCACTGGGACCTGCACTTCAATACAATTAGGAGTAAGACAGCCATAAAAAGCAACTCAAATCTTTTACTTTTCTATTAACGTAAAATAGCAACTGGGGACTATAGGAAGGAAAAGGAACTAACAATTAAAGAGCAGCAGTAGCAGCAGTAGCAGTAATTATAATAATGTGATATGATTATTTTATTTGTTACTACCAACCTACACCATGAAACATTACAGAAATGCTACAGGCATAAATACTGTCAGAATGTATCACTTTTGATGATCCTTTAAAATTGCAACTCTCATACGTGAGAAAAATGAGCTGGACTTCAAGGAAACACTATAAAACAGAAGCTTAAAGTAACCATCTGGAATCCAAAAAGCTGGAAAAAGCACTAGTTCCCTTGATTGTCTTTGCTTATTTATTGCAACATGTTCCTAATCTGGATGAATTAACCATTTTAACTTTCAGGGTACTACTCTCCCCCAAAACTAAACTACTAATTTATTAAAAGAATATTGTAAAACTCATTTAATTCCCCTGTACTATGAAAGGTTCCAAGGAGAACCAGTGTATGCTGACTGAAACAGAGTTACAAAGACCCAGCCTCTGACACAGGCCTGGAGGTGGTATTCACTAGCAAACTTCTAGAGATTGAGCTTTCCATGTAGTATCAGCAAGACACACCCCAAAATGGCTATATGGATCCCTTTTTTGGAGAGGAATCTCACTGCAGCCAGGAACTGAATGTCCAGTGGGAGGGGCAATGTTGAGTGGGAAGGGCAATGTATACTTGATTTTTTGGGCTCACCAACCACATGATGAAAGGTGAGTTTCAAGTACAGTGCCATTTGGGTAACAGACTTGAGAAGGAAAAAACTCAGATGGATTAACCTTTAGCTATGAACACTGAATTATGAACATGGGATCGGGAAGGTGCCTGCACTCCTGGGGTATAGTCGGACTTACCTCCATGCACACTGTGAGGTCTGGAACTATGCTCAAATGCAGAGATGTTCATAACCGTATATAGTACAGAGCACTCCAGACTAAAGGGAAATGATCAATTTCATTGTTCTATCTTTTGAGTCAAGGCTGTGTGTGTGGCCTAAGAGAAGTCAGGAACAAGCCAATCAAGTAATCATCACTTGGAGGTTCGTTGAATTTGGTGCATGAAGAGTCCTAATGGGCTAGTTTTTTGGGAATGTCTGCTTGAACAGACTCCTTTGCTTTGATATGGGGACATTGATGCCGAAGGGATCGCATTCAAGGCCTCAGTAATTGTAGAAGCAGCAAAGAGCTGTTGCTAGAAGACAGTCATGTCTGTCACGACAACAACCCTAGTAGATATCTGTAGTGATGGAAGCCATCAAGATGATGAGGAAGGACTCCAGGGCAATGCTTACAAGGGGGTCTTCTGAGACAGCTAATCGGTACCAACAGACGAGAGAGACTGCAGTGAAGGCAGTCAAAGAAGAGAAAATTTGTGCATCAGAGGACTGAAGATATTGTTGAGTACTGTGAAGAACCTTTTGAGGAATTCCTCAAAACCTAGTGAATGTTTATTCTCTCCTTCAGGCACTGTTGGAATGAGAGTCTATCACTGCAGCTCCAGAGATGTTGAAAGCATTGGATGTTGTTGGTGTGACGCGGTCGGGGCACCTCTCCAGTGCTGTACGGAATACAGGTAACATATCTCTGGACTATTTTTAAAAAAGAAGGACCAGAGGGTGTGTTGCAAATATAGGGGATCACACTTCCCAGCGTCCCAGGGAAGGCCTATTTCAGGATACTGAAGAAGGGATTTCACCAGATGGCTGAACCTATGATTCAGGAGATGGAATGCAGATTCTGGTCTGGCCATGGAACAGAACACCAACTCTTTCCCTATGTACATCTGTGAAAGGGTTCATGGGAATATGCCAATGCAGTCTACAAGCGCTTTCTGGACATTTATGGATGTATGAGAATATGGCTTTTACTGTGGCTGTAGGAATATGGGGCACTGGCACCATTGTGGCATGCTATTTAGTTCCAGTATGAATGCATTGTGTCTGCATCCTTCACACAAAATCGAAGCCATTCAGGGTTGGCGTTGGCCTCTGGTATGGATGCATGTTCTCTCCACTCCTATTTGTTTCTGTTATTTTCATGGAAAGCATTTCAAGGCGCACCCATGGATGGAAGGGCATCTGGTTTGGAGGGCTAGAAGTGACATCCCTGCTATTTGTAGATGATGTTTTGTTTTTGGTCTCGTCCAACCAGGAATCCCACCATGCACATGTACTCCAGCACTGGATTCACATGAAGTGGCTGGGATGAAAATCAGCCCCTGTAAACCCAAGGCCGTGGTAAAAAAAAAAAAAAAAAGTCAATTGCCTCTTTCAGGAAGCTGGAGTCATAATCGGAAGCTTGTTAATCAGTCAATCGATGTCCCCGTCCTCACCTATGGTCATGAGCTGTCTGTAATGGCTAAAATAACAAGGCTAAGAGTATAAGAGGCAAAAATGAGGTTTCTGCGCAGGATTGCTGGACTCCGGGAAACGTCAAAATGCAGCCGCGTGTCCCTTAGATTGAGAGAAGTCAGCAGAGGTGGTTCAAGTATCTGGTAAGGATGCCCACCTGGGCGGCTCCCATCGGAGCTGTTCTGGGTACCTCCCACTAGGTGGAGGATGCAGGGAGGAATCAAAACAAGCTACTGCTAGCTTGGATGCATTTCGGAATTCCCTCAGAATATGCTAAAGCCTGTGGCCATGGAACAGAGATCTTCTCTGACCTGCTTGGCATGACGCCATTGCCATCTTCAGCAGGAAAAGCAGTGAGATAATGACGATGAGGACCTGGAGCTTAAGAACTGCACGGGCATTTATGGTACAGTTACAAATTCAAGCCTCAAGGCCAGGTATTATATTATCATTATCATTATATTATATTATTATATTATACTGTACTTAAATTACTCATATTAGGTAAAGTTCAAAATTCATTGCAGTAAGCAAAATTTAAATTATATACTGCGATGATTAAATGAATAACAAGCATTTTTTTTGTCATTTTAAGCTCAAGCATATTAAGCTATTGGCTGTGAAAACACATGACCGATTATTCAATACAATAAACATTAGCTTCCGCAGAAACATTTCATTTTATTAACAGCATTAGCAATGTCTTCTTTTATCCTGCCCCTCCTATGCTTCTGTTCAGAATTCCACAAAACCCTCACAATCACTCAGTATGCGTATGAAAGAATTATGGATAAAAAAATATGTAGAGAGAACAGTCTATAGTGTGTTACACTTAGGCAGTACCAAGAAAACTTTTCAAGGGAAAAAATATATATGTTAGTCCTAATAAATTCTTTATACTGCCAATGGTAAGCGTGAAATACTCGTACTGATTATTATACAGCTTACGTCATAAAAAAAGTCTTTAGTAATCATTGTCACATGGACAAAAATACCTCCACCAACTGCCCCGCCCCCCCGCAGAATAACACACACCCAGAAGTATTTTTGCTTAATAACACCGCAACGTCAATGTAAGGTTGAAATTGTGGTGTTTTACGTTCCATCACGTTTCCAACCATATCTGACTTGAAGGCAAGATATTCTGGAAGTCAGCTGTGATTTATCATTTGCGTGTAATCGTGCTACAACCGCAGATTAGTGCAAACGACAGATAAAACGGACGGTCTGTGTCAACACCAGCGATTGTGTTAGGAAAATGAAAATGAAGAATCCTGGATATATATATATATATATATATAGTGGTATTACGCGTGGAAACATATGTGCATATTTTAGTGTATATTCAAATTTATAATTGTCTGTATTATAAACGAAAAAGCCTGCTACGTAAAAAACACGTTTTGCATTGCACACGAAAAAGCCTGCTCGAACGAACTAAATCGCAATTAAATATGATCTCTCCGAATTAAAACTGCATTATCAATATATTAAAACCATACATTGTAACATCACATGAAAATGGAAAATAAATGAAGAATTAAGAAGTAAACATATGTTTATGGAACATTCCCTGCCGATACTACTGAAATTCTTATATTCCAATTTTCAACGCATGATATGGCTATAAATACCGATATTTATATGATAGGTACTATGATTTTGATATTTCATCTCCTTTTATGGCATCCTTACAATGTTCATTGGCTTGAATATTTATTAGGATCACCCAAAAATGTTTAAATTCAGAAATGAAATACCGTGCAATTAATTTATTTCAGTAAACAAGCTCGTATAACATTACCTTTGGATGTTTGTCCCTCATCCATGTCCTCTTCCATTCTGGCTTGTTTTGATTTACAGCTGATGCACAAATTTCAGCAAATCTGACAATTATAGCCTAATTGTATCTTCCTCTGGAAGCTGTGATCAGGACTGTCCCCAGATCGTAGTGTGTAGACCTACTCGTTCCCCGCGCCGCTCTCAGTCTGTCAACGGTGATTTCATTAAAATCACTCTTCTTCCATGAACGTGATCAGTTTTTCTTCTCAGTGCTGTCACAGTAAGTCACACTGAAAGGAACCCCAGAGAATCTGAAGGCAGATCGCTGTTGTTTGCACAAGACCAGAGCTTGTGCAGGATTTTTTTTTGTATCAATTTTAAAACGCTGAAATAAGGATTTCTGATGCAGTGGATGCTTTGCACAAAAATCAGCTCTCTGCACTGAAAAAACAGAGGGGTGTATCTTAGAAAAAAAGTGACCACAAAAACCTATTCCCCCTCTTTCTGCTATAATGGAAAAACCCAGCGGTCTAAACCTATGCTGTTTCTGATGCTTAGAAGTAACCACACCAACAGGCAAAAATAAAAATATTTACAGAAAAAAGAGAAAAAAAGATTTTTACATAGATTCATTGTATGTCGTACCTAGTGTGAAAAAATTTTTTTTTTTTTCTTTTTTATACTTTCCTCCTTTTTTCATCTAAACACACTATGAAAAACAGGTTACTAACTCACAGAAGTAGACCTACATTTAGTTGATGGAGATTCAGCAGTGATCATCTCATCTTCCATGATAACGATATGGGAAAACGTAACAGAGCACTAATACAACCCAAAGGCCCATGACAGAATTTAGGTAGCCGAATATACTTTGTAAACAAGTGTCTCCTGTCGTCTTTTACTGCAATAAGAAAAAAAACAAGAATGAATTAAGCAACACATATTCTGCCTATTTTGTGAATACCAATTCATGGTCCTGTTACGTGTTAATTACCAAGATAATTGTATACATTTGCTATGACATCGTGTCCCTCCCTTGACATCCTGGGTAATCCCCTGCATGGAGTATGGGGCTCCAGGGCTGGGGGTTTGAATCCTGTGTCCGCCGTGTGCTTGTCAGTGTGTGGAGTTTGCATGTTCTCACCATGTTGCATGGGACTCCTATAAATACTTGGGTTTCCTCCTGCGGTCCAAAGAAATGTGGATAGGCTTACTGGTGGCTATAAATTTCCCATAAATTGTGCATGTATATGGTCTGACAAGGGCCTGCCATTGATTTACTCTCCTCGCCTCACGATTGGAACTCGTGACCTTCCAGACATAGGCACCAATCACTAACACGCTGAACCACAAAAAAAAAATAAAATATAAAGCATTACAGGAAAAACAAATTGAATGCCTTATTCATTCTTGTGTCCGAGGCTACCTTATTCAAGTCTGTAACAAATCAAGTCCAGGTCAGGACCGAGTCCAACAGGGGGGCAAGGTTGAGACAAGACCCAGTCCATTACCGGAGCTGGGTAGTCAAGTCCTAGTCTGGAAAAACACAAGTTCAATTCTAGACCATGAATCTGAATTCAAACACTATAAATTGAAGTCAAATGTGCAAATAACTTATTTAAAATAACCAACAACTAAGAAATAAATATTTACAACTAAGAAATAACTGATTTGTCACACACAAAGGTAACAGAAACACAATGTCAGTGCATCCTGTAGTAATTACTAAGTTCAATGCAACATGACTGTATCCAGCTGAAGACATAAAATTGGTTTAGGAATCAAATAATTTGCATATATAACAATACGAGGCTATTTTTTTATTTAGCAAACTTTTAACAAAGGTTCTGCAATTTTCTTAAAAGTACACACTGGGTAAAGATAAACTGCACAAACAATGTTCAGTGGCAGATCTACTGTGTAACACATTGCATTTGATATCTATGAAGGCTGGGAGTATCCAAACTACAACATATAGTTTCAGGAGAAAGAATGCAGATGATATATTGTTTTTGAAAAAACACAAATACTGTGAACATTTTATGGCTTAAATATGCATGATAGGGGTTAAGAGTCTTGTGTCAGAAAAATTGTTGGTTTGATTCCTGCTCCCAGCAGATCAATCACACTACCACTGTTAATAAAGTACGACAATTATTATTATAAGATGTCGGCAAGCTAGCTGAGTAGCTATCGCTAAATTACTATGTAAGACAAATTTTGGCTGGACACTTAGCTAGTCTCGCCAAACTGAGTTCACTAGCAGTGCATATTTGTCGTAATGTTTCCTTTCCAGATGTCGGTAGAAAGTGGAATGCGCGCCAGTTTCTCATTAATCACTGATTTGCGATATTTTCATTCCGCCACGTGCTTCTTTTTACTGGATGTCTTACACAGAAACTCCTTATGGTTTATGTATGCAAACCGGATAATTGCTGACATGATACGGATGTGAGTTAACTGCATGGGTGCGTGTGAGATGTTGGTCATAAAACATGAGGCTGCAGACATACGCTATGGATTTTGATGGACTTGGGAAAGATTTCTGAGTCTGAAGTGTTCGAGTCCAAATCAAGACCAGTAAAATTTCACAAGTGTGTGATAAGACCAAATCCATTCATACAGCGGTAGGAAAAAAATGAGACCGCTCTATATTTTTAAACAAATCTGCATTTGTTTAAATTACAAATTCTAGTTTAATCGTGGTTCTGCTGGCAGAAGGCTACACTGAGCAGCAGGTTGCTTCCAGGTTCAAAATTTCTAAGACAGCAGCACACAAGAACAAGGTGAAGCAGGAGACACTGGGAACGGCAAGAAACCAGTCAGGTAGAGGGTGGAAGAGACTTTGTAATGCCAGAGATGACTGTCAACTTATCTGACAGTTTCTCATGAATCATAGGATGACATGAAGTGGAATAGGAAACTTTAAGTGGTGTGAAGTGCACTGCTAGGACAGTTCGTACCAGACTCCTAGAAGCCAGACTGAAGTCCCATAAAGCAAGGAAGAATCCCTTCATTCATAAGAAACAGAGAAGAACCAGGCTGCAGTTTGCAAAAAACATATTGCTCACAGATGCACACCCATAACTTAAATTTTTTTTTTCCACAACTGTATTTGGACTCAAGTCTATACTTGAGTACCACAACTCTGATTTTTTAAAATGCTAGAGTCAAGAGTGTATGTCTGGTTTCCACAGTGGTAGTGACTAAACCAGCCACCAGCCCCCCCCTTAAAACACACACCATACTCCCACAGTTTTGTTAGGGACATGTCTCTAATCTCTATATCCAAATGCACAGCTCATTAACAGTCTTAATTTATTTCTACAGTCTTTAGCTTCGACCAGCATCCCAGTCCAGGAATTCTGACCCAGATGTTTTCCAAGCTGCAGTTGTGGTGCCAATATCCAGTCCCGGAGAATTTATTTAGTGCTCTTCCTAGTTCTTGGAGCTCAGAGCCTGGTTCCAGCCTGTACTTCGGAATCTGCAATAGGATGGAAGGTTAAAGTTATGAAGAATTTTAGTCCACTTTGTATCCCTGCTGATACATACATATATATGCTGTGAAAAATGTTATCTGCAGTAGAATTCAAATACACTTACCATCACAAAGACGCCCTAAGAAGAATTCTTTAAATTTAACTAGCTGTAGAAGTCATTTAAGGATAGGTTTTAGGATAACCATCCATCAAACATAAAAATATAGAAATTCATATATGTGAGATACTGAACTAAAGTAATTTGTAATACTTTACTTGAAGCACTCATATACAATGCATTATATATTTGTTGATAATGCCTTATGATGCATTTATTAAGTATTATAAACATGACTACAACTATTTATAAAAAGGCATAACACATTTTAGCCATAATTAATATGAATGCTCTATGAAACTTGCCGTTATAATGCATTATGAAGGTATTTATAGTGTGTCATAGATGAGAGCTTCAAAGAACATTCATAATGCATAATAAACATGGCTATAATGTGTTGTGCCTTTTTTGATAAATAGTTATAGCCATATTTCTAATACTTTATGAATGCATTATAATGCATTATGAAGGTACCTACAGTATGATGCATTATGATGACTGCTTTAAGTAAAGTGTTACCAAGTCATTCATATCTTTAGCTCAGTAACATTTAAGTTCAGTTACTCAGCTGATGCATTTATATAACTGGATATTATAATGAATATACTGAAAGAACTGAAGCTGCAACTTTGGATGGAGTGCAATGTCCTTAAGCACTATGCAGCCTACTGCCCAATCTACCATACGAGATTTATGAAGACTGACAGAAATACACAAGAGTCTGACACTATGATGTAAAACTGCTTTTGAGAGGTGGTAATGATGCACAAAACATACTGCATTTACATTCCAGGTTTGCAGTGTTGCTTTTCGCCTTTGGATTAATCCCACACTTTTTAGCTACTTAATCTGTGCAGGGGAGTCTGGAGGTTGTTTTAGGGAGAACAGGACACAAAACTGGGGCACACCCTGGCCAAAATGTCAGTCCATCTCAGGACACGTAACAGCGTGTCTTTGGACGGTGGGAGGAAATCGGACCAATCAGAGGAAAGCTGGAGGAGCGGTGCCTTCATGGGAAATGCCGCTATCTCACACCTCCGGGGCTGAGTGCTTGACACTCTCTGTCGCTCTGTATGTGTGGAGTTTGCATGTTCTCCCCGTGTCACACTGCTTTCCTCCCGCAATCCAGCGACAAGCAGTTAGGCTAGTTGGCACCTCTAAATTGCCCATAGTGTGTATGTGCCCTGTGATGGACTGGCATGATGCCAGTGGCATCCCGTCGAGGGTGGACCCCAGCCTCGTGCTCTAGGCTGCCAGGAATGGGCTCCAGGCCCTTGCAACTCAGAAAAGAATAAGTTAGGTAATGAATATTAATTAATGTTGCCGCACTTTTATTTAGTTGAAGGGAAATTCATAGAACTTAGCTTTAACTAGGAAAAGTAGTTTTTGTTTTTGTGTATATATGCGTAGTATAGGGAGAAACTGCTTTTTGCACGTTGTAATATATTTTAATTGTAGCCTGATATATAAACAACTCAAAATGAAAAAGTACACATATGAAGTAACATTATGAATGTAACTACATTTTTTGTTCTTTTTTCCAGGCATACATTTTTCGCATCATAATTGCTATTGAACAGATTGTTCAGCTTAACACAAAGCATTGCTGAATCTTCATGGGTACCAGGACTGTCACCATGGCAACCAATTCAGGGAGTCGCTGTTTTGCAAAAGCTGAAAGCAGTGAACCTCACAACATCACAAAATTACATTTTTTTTTTTTACACTGCCCAATAGCCATATGACCATTATCAGTGTTTGCCAAATTGTGTTGTGTAATGCAATGTATATGTATTTGATCTCAAATCTCAAAGATGGGATGCAATGTATCATGAGACTGTACCAATCAGCCATCTGGACTGTTTTTCCAAAGATCAGATATCAGATTATAGAGAATTAAATGGTCACTCTTCTATTAAGTGTCTCACCACATTTTCATGTTGTCCAATTAATAGACAGGTTGATTAGCTGCAAGCTTTAAGACAAAAATACATTTTGCTTTAATGGATATTCGATCTATCTGAATTTTGTTAAAAAGTCACACCCTAAAAGGTGATTTCCATACAAGGAAATCACCTTTTCTTATCAAAAAATATACTTAAGGTTTTAGGTATATTCATAAATTTAATTATAAAACATTTTTTTTCCATTTAAAAGAGATTTTTAAAAATAATTATTAGAAAATTTAGTTTTATGAGTATTAATCTTGTAGCGTCATGTTTACTGAACGTTTCAATATAGAGAAGTCATACAAATGAAATACAGCAGCGCCATCTGTTGATATATATTTGCCATAGCTACAGATTTTGTATTTCAAGCTATGAAAATCCATAGCAAGAAATTGTGCTTTTCAAAATTTAAGATATAAGCTACATCCCTAGAAGTATTTCTGAGTTACCCACTAAAAATTGTAGTCTGGCAGAGCAGAATACCCAAGGAAAAACTGGGAATGAAAGGTAATTTCCCAGGACAGACTGCAAAATTTGTAGGTGTAATTTATCTAGAAATATGTATTATATTATATTATATTATATTATATTTAGCAGCTAATGAAAGGGCTTTCTTGGGCTAATTTATTATAATGATGATAATTCTCATGTAATCTGAAACACTTGTTTAGAAATTTCCAGACAACTGTCTCTGAAAACCCATCTTAGGAGACAGAAAATGCAAGAAACAATACAGTAAGATCTTGTTAATTGAAGACAGCTTGTTTGCTCATAAGCATCTTGCAATATTGTTGTGCACTTCATGTTTAATATCAAGCCACGACTAATTCTGGCACGTTTGTACATACTGGCAACAAAGTGTTCTCAGTTCCTAGAATGCAGGTGAAGTAGGGGTGGGTGGTGGAAGATTCTGGAAGGGTTGCTGTGCTGATTATTCCTAACATCCTGTACATTCTGTACATTGCGTACATGTTATCTATAATTTGGTGTGTTCTATTTGACCCTAGTAACCTGAAAAAGGCCACAAAACAAATGGCCCTATGAGAATGATGGCCTATGAGAATGATGGCCCTGTGAGACTGATGGCCCTGTGAGAATGATGGCCCCTGTGAGAATGATGGCCCAATGAGACTGATGGCCCAATGAGACTGATGGCCCAATGAGACTGACGGCCCTATGAGACTGATGACCCTATGAGACTGATGACCCTATGAGACTGACGGCCCTATGAGAATGATGGCCCTATGAGACTGATGGCCCTATGAGACTGATGACCCTATGAGAATGATGGCCCTATGAGACTGACGGCCCTATGAGACTGACGGCCCTATGAGAATGATGGCCCTATGAG
>JAODJU010000014.1:13233068-13270022 GCA_026776725.1 Gnathonemus echidnorhynchus
GACGGCCCTATGAGACTGACGGCCCTATGAGAATGATGGCCCTATGAGACTGACGGCCCAATGAGAATGATGGCCCTATGAGAATGATGGCCCTAGGAGAATGATGGCCCTATGAGAATGATGGCCCTATGAGAATGATGGCCCTATGAGAATGATGGCCCTAGGAGAATGCCCCTTACATTCCTGCAAGCCTAAGCATGTTGTGTCGCCACCCCTAGAGTTTAATTTTCTTTTCCAATCCAGCCTCTTTTTGATACCCAGCGAATCAGAGTTGTAAAGAATGCTATGACAGAAAGGATCAAGGAAATGTATAAAGGAACAGACAGAAATATGCTGAAATAACTGCACTGTAATATATGACAGGGACTGACATTGACCTGATGGCAACTAATAATAGTTTAAAATTTGCAAATTAATTACATCACATGTAAAATGTACATTGAAATGTTTTTGCAGTTGAGAAAAGCACATTACTTATCTGACTTTTCTGTAAACATCACTGAAACATAAAGCTGCAAGGACATAGGTATATGTTTATAAAAAGTATCATGACAAGGTAAATTTATGAATTAAAAGAATCACATTCGACGGCTTAAAATGACACAGAAATGCATGTTTAAGGCTCCATAACAATTCAGCTCCATTTCCTGTCAGCCATGTGACAGAACATAATGGGTTTCCTGGATGACAATACTTTTCATAGTATTAACTTCACCTGTTTCATGGGGATATCAGGTGCTGTGAAACCTCTTAATAATATCCAGAGATACAGTAAGAAAGCCAGATACAATGCCAAAAATGTGGAGCAGACACTAACGTCCTAAGACAGTACTGTAATATATTTGCAATATATTGTAAGCTATACAGAGATGTGCTGACTTGACACTGAACTACACAGCTTCTAGTTCAGCACTAGAGGGAACCAGCTATCCACGATTAGATGGCATTTTGGAATCATGAGCGGATATGAAAGGAAACATTGTTACTAAATAGACCATTTTCAAAATATTTTCCACACATTCTATTTCTGTCTTATACATTTAAATTTAAGACAATTTAAAACTTTGAGGAAACCATACTATAAAATAATTAACAGCAATAATTATAAGTAAGCCGATGATAAATAACTGCCATTGCATTTCTGTTATCTCAATCAAAAAACACAGAATGAGAGCTAATTGACTTACAGGGTAAATTTAAGGATATTTCCGTAATTCTGCATTACTAGTGAAACGTGGTGAATATTCAGCTCATCGTAATTACTCCCACTGAGTATCCCCTTTTCAGCCAGTGCTGAATAGCAGGATTCTTATATACTGTAGTTGTCACAAGTCTATCACCTTGAACTGAACACTAGATGTGCTTCTTGTGAAGGAAGACAACCCTGAACGGGGGGGAAGGGACATTACAGGTATGTGTCTGAATAGGAATGAGACAGGAAAGCAAGCAAAGCCAGCGCTGATGGCTGGCACCTCCAGAGCAGAGGTACCTGTTAAAATCCCATAAGGTGCCCTGTTGTAATACCTTTGGGCTCTTAGCCTGCATTGGAAAACTCTGAATAAAAGAATCAGCAAATCAAGTTTATAGATGCTTGTGGTTATTACATAAACAAATGAAAAATCGACAAATCAGCAATTCAAATATCCAGTCATCAGAACTACATGTCATTTTGTGTTTATAACGCCTACGATGCATTTTGCTGATATTAAAACTTACCCGAAAAATTAGTATCATACACAGATTAATAAAGCAGCACTTGGAGGGTGATAAATGTGGGATTTTATACAGTGTCCTATTTTAATTGCTACAACAGTGAATCATATAGTATTATTATGTGTGGACATGATATTGTACTGGCCCTCTACTTGAGACAACTATTGGTCACATTTTTGTACAAATGGTGCCTGCAGTAGCATACAGGTATCAGGTACAAAGACTACACACAGACAATTTATATTACGATTATTATTATTATTATATTTTTTTTCGTAGCAGCTTTAATGTTATTTGGTTGAGTTCACCAGAATACCACAAGACCAGGATGCCAAGAGAAATGCTAGCAGGGTTTTCAAATGATGCATCATCAGTGAAGAAATCTACGGCTATAATGTTTGATAGAAGGCTGCCTGGTATTCACAGACATCCGAGTCATTTTCCATTTCATATTTAACACTGCAATGATTCTAACTCAGAAGCTTCTCAGGAAGGAATTTTGCCCACAATGATTGTTACAGTGACATTCTCACTATCGATTATAATATGAATGCTTAATACTGCAAAATCTGTGACATTAAGTTGGGCAGCAAATGTAAAAGGTGAGCTTACGCTGGATCTGCTGACTGCTGCCTGAAAGAGTACCTTCTGCTTTATCTGATGGCGGTGGCAGTCTGACAGCCAGCTCTCCCAGAGTCGGCTTTATGTCGAAGCGCTCTTTCCGGGAGAAGGACAGGCAGTCAGATTGCTGCAAAGGAATCCCTGAGCTCAAAGCTGACAATTCAACTCGTTATTATTAAACTCACGTTATCTCTTCATAAATGTACATTTTATACATGTAAAAAACTGATGTAAAATAGCTGCTAAATATAATATAATATAATATAATATAATACATATTTCTAGATAAATTACACCTACAAATTTTGCAGTCTGTCCTGGGATATTCCACAGTTTTTGAGCTATTATCCCATTTTTCCTATAACTGAACAAATCTGTTTCTTTAAAGACTGAGAAATTGATGTTTCAGCAAACTGCAGGTCAAATTAGCCATCAAATTAATTTTCCCCAACTAATCTGGAGACTATATGATACACATTTTAGTACTAAAATATTTTATTACATGTTCATGTATCATCTTCATAATCATTTAGAACAAAAATTGGAGTTTATCACAGGTAAATATGTATGGTATTTCCCTATGGTTATATATTACTATAACCGTTGATATTTTATACACATGCAAACACACCTGAAAATGTAATGTCTGCTGAAACCTCACCTGGGTTCTCCACTTTTTCAGCCCGCCTCCGCTGCAGATGCATGTGAATGATCGCCGTAACTTTTTGCCGGTTTTTCTCGATACTGGGCTCAGCTATCACCTCACTCAGACGGAGGTTGCTTTTAATTGCCCTGGAGGCTGTTGCTCGGGCAACCATAGGTAGCATCTCTTGGTAACTGCGGTCCGTGAAGTCGGCTTCAGCATCCTGGAAACTTTTAATTCTGAAGGGAAAGGTGTAGAGGGATAAGGACAAAACTTTTTTATTCAAATTCAACGCAAATATTCCCGGTTCACGGACCTTGATGGTAAACACCTACCTTCTGTTTGTCAGAAGAACGTAAATCTCCTGGATCAAAATCTCAGCTGCTCTCGGTTTACAGTGAATGGTCCCCTCAACCACGTCCCCTGGTAGCCTGATGCCCAGTTTTTGTAGTGACTTCAAGAATTTTGAAATTTAAAAATGCATTTCAATGCAATCAGAGAAATGATTTCTGACTAGACAAATCTGTTTTGTAGCAATACATAATTGTGAATCTGCTCTAAAAAAGCTCACCCTAGAACCTTGTTATAATAAACAAATAGTTGGCTTTTTGGTAAAAATTGGAAGAACAGGAAGTAAGGTAAATAAATAAATAAATAAATATGAAAAAACATCCTCTTTCAAATTAAATATATGTTATTCTAGCTAAACTAATGTCAGTGCCACTCTGGATTTCTGTCAGATTATTATTATTTTTTATTATTGTTGTCTTTCATTATTTATTTGTGTTGTTTTGTAAGCAGGGTTGCGGGTGAATTCACCATGGTGAATTCTGACGGCTTTTTTTTTTAACCACGCACATTGCATTTATAATGTTTTTGAAACGGATACCTGTTTGCTGACATAATCATGGCACTCTCTGCCGAGTCTAATTCACTTTCTGTTGTTTTGTACTTGTTTAGATTCTTACCTTTTCGATCTGAGTCCAGTTGCTTGTTTTAGCGGGGAGAGAGGCCCCATTGTCATAGGAATGGTTTTGGAAATCGTAGGGGTAGTAGCAGGAGAATACCTCTGCCACGAGGTAACCATTGGAAAAGTCTCTAATAAAATTCGTTATGAAAAGTGAAATGTTATGTACGTAATCCATGAACTAGCCTAAATGCCCAAGAAACGCACCCCACCGTCGAAAATGCATATGAAGAAATAGTTAGTACTGTAGGTACCGCCATTAGGGACGATACACACAAATTAACGTCAAGGGTATTCTTTAGTCAACTGAATCGACAGATGTGCAATGTAAGCTTGGCATTAAAAAAAATCTGGTTATTAATAAAAATTAAGAGAACAAATGACTTATGATCGCGCTGCACAGTCTGCACTCTTACCTGCGGATATTTTTCGGGGTAAAAGATAAGTCGAGGCTCTGCAGCCACTTGAGGACTTCCCTGGGCACTCCTGCCCTGTTAGGCGAGTGTGCATAGGCCATAGTAAACACAGGGGGAGGTAAAACTACGAAAAATATCTCATAATTCATAAGGGGAAATTCGGCGGCGATTGACAGCGATCGCCGTTTCAGCGCAACCTCTTCTAAATAGCAGGTTAGGCGACAATAAGGAAGGAAGCGTAGCGAAGTGCTTTCATTGTTTATGATTCCATGGCAACAGCTCCTCCTGCGTAAAGTGGTCAGTCGTCGTAACGTTAAGCGCTGATTAAACGGATCTAAACTCATTAATTAGCATGACTAATAAAAACAAAATAAAATTAAAAAACAGAATGACCCTTTAAAGAATCTAAAGGGTAAAAAGTAATGTCCATGACATTCTGTCATATCTTTAAATGGGTACCTATTGCTATTTTAATAATTTTTATTTCTGTCATGGCCTATTTTAATTCCACTTTAGTCAATTGTACATTTTCTGAGGACAAGGGACAATAATACCATATTTAATACCATACCATGTTTAAATAATACCATATTAAGTACTGAATTAAATTCACTGAATAACACTGGGCATCACTATTTCTAGTAATACCCCTTTATCACACAAATAAACCTGTTTTTATTATAATTTTTCCACATTACAGCAAATATCAAATAATACATTTGAGCATTACTGAATTCTTCTAAGAAAGCACACACAAATTGCGTATGTTTAGGTGTATTCGTGTCAACAACAGGAAATGCCAGACTTTCTATTGATACTGTAAGAATTTCTTCAGGACGCTGGGGAGATGGAGCTGAGGAATGAGCGAGAGCCTGGTGCGTCCCAAGCAGTCTCTGATGCTGAGGCGGCAGAGCTGACTCAGGGGGCGGGGCACAGCTACAGGGGAATAGACAGGCGTGTGTTACTAAGCCCTCTCTCAGCTGATGCCCATTTCACAGTATCTACCAGTGGCCAAACTTGTGGAAACGGCTAGTATTTTTGGGATTACGCTTTCGAAATTACGACACAAATTTTGGCGGTAATGTTTACAAACAATAAAAGAATGTTTACAAATATCATATACTGGATGATTAAATAAGTAACTGGAGCAACAGTTGAGTAAAGTTCTGCAATCTTGCAAAATTGGAAGCGTTTGCACAATTTTTGCCACTAGTGTAGCTTTGGCTAGCTGCTCATACATGGTCTTTGGAAATGCTTTCTAGTTTTAACAATTTACATAAAAAATCATCTCATGTTGAGAAATCTTGATGCAACCAGGAAACAGCAAACTTGAAGGAAACAGGAGCAAAAGCACTTTTATCATTATAACAATCCATGCTGTGGTGGTCATTTAGGTAATTCACGTAGTTTCCACCAGTGCTTATTATGTGCAGGCAATGATTCACCTTCATAAAGCAGGAGGAAACCTTCAGCTAAACTGCTCGGGGGAGCCACCTCCACTGGCCTCTTCATCTCGTGGTTCTTCGCATTTACGTCGGCCCCGAACGCCAGCAATTCTTTCACGATTTCGGTGCAATCTTCCTGAGCAGCGGCATGTAAAGGAGTCTCGAGAAATCTACCTTTGTGCACATTTGCCCCTATCAGAGAGAGAGGAAATGTTTGTGAGTTTTAAATTCACCAAGCAGTGGTCACACAGTAACCTCAAGTGAATTCCCAATCTTACGATAACAATGGTGGCAGCTTCTCAAGCACACAGCAGAAGGTACGCAGAAGCGTAGCTTTACCATCTGGAGCATGCCCTGAAGCACGCCGCGTCCACGTGGTCTTTTGGGTCTTAGATGCTCCCTGTAAGTTTTTGTTTTTCACTAAATCTTACAGGAATTCAAGTGTTTGTTTGAGTACACATACCTGCTGGAACTAGATAGGAAAATGCTACTAAACCCAATACATTAGTATAGTCCAGATCAGGCCCGTAGCTAGAAACTATTCATGAGGAGTCTGGCAAGCCTTTTATTATTATTTTTCATATATATATATATATATATACACACACACACACACACACTTATTTATTTATTAACCCACCTTTATCTCCCAATGTCTGGCACCAACCACCAAATCAAATACCTTGTATGTGTGAATGTACTTAGCAATAAACTCTATCCTGATTCTGATTTCACTACCTGGCTACATGCCTGGTTTAGATATAGTTATCCCAATATTTTATTCATAACACAGATATTACCTGGTACACTGGTTTCCCCCGCAATCCGAAAGCAGAGTGTTCCTGTGAAACCTTTCGTGTCAGGGTCAGCACCTCTTTGTCCAAGTCTTCAGTGTGTTTTCCTTGCTCCCCCAATGGCCGCTTGGCTCAAAGAGCTGAGTGTGTGACTACCTGTTAACCCCTCTTTTGTGAGTTTGAATCCCACCTCCCCTGTTTTTGTATTTTGTTTCATCAGTTTTCCTAGTTCCTGTGATTTTGTGGTTTGTTTTCTGTTTTGGTTTCTTGCTTTGTGCCTTGGCTGTGTTTTACCTGTCTTTCTTATTCCCCTGTCTTAGATTTTGTTTTCCCTGTTTAGTTTCTGAGTTCCCTGAATTAATTAGTTCCACCTGTTGCCTGTTCTTGTTCCTGCCCTTGTGTGTTTACCTGATTGCTCGTTGTCCTGCACCCTCCCGAATTGGTTAATTGTCTGTCTCACTCCTGCTGTGTCATTATCCATTTTAGTTTCTGTATTAATGAATGTACAGTGTAATTTCATTTACTAGAATCAATACAGTCATGCGTCGCTTAACAGGGATACATTCTAAGAAATGTGTCGTTAGGCGATTTCGTTGTCGTGAGAACATCATAGAGTGTACTTACACAAACCTAGACGGTATTTTCTACTACACACCTAAGCTACATGGTATAACCTAAATAACAATAAAAAGTACAGTATAGTAAATAAACAACTGCATTACTGATTTATGTATCATTATCAAGTATTATATACTGTACATAACTGTGTGCTATACTTTTATACAACTGACAGCGCAGTAGGTTTATCTAAAGCAGCATCACCACAAACACGAGTAATGCGTTGCGCTTTATGATCTATTATCATCGCAATTATCACTATAGGCAATAAAAAAATTTCAGTTCCATTATATTACAGAACCACTGTTGAATATGCGGTCCATCATTGACCAAAACTTTATGTGACTCGTGACTGTATATCTATAATTGGCTTACTGATAAACAAATGCTAAATGCTATTGTCGCTTCTCTCAAATCCTCTTCAGATTTCTTTCAGTTTACAAAATGTAGCGCTAACATAGCTTTTTCGTAGAAACCAAGCGGTGTATTACTTGTAAAGGCAGGGGTGTCCGTGCAAATGACCTCACCTCCGTTCAGCAGTATTCTGGCACACTGGAACTCTTTGCAGATGCAAGCGACGTACAGCGGGGTTCCCATGTGAGGAATGTTGTAGTCAACATCAGCACCCCATGCTATAAGCGCCTCTAAAGTTGCATGACAGCCTGGGGTTGAAAGCATTTCATACAGATATGTGAGATTTCTTTCAGGACTTGAGTTCACGTCATGAATATTCTTCTCCGGTACTTTGTTAGTATCAATAAGTAACAAGTTGTTCCATTCATGTTATATAGTATTTAGCATGAAATAAAAGTGATAAATAAAAAATTAAAAAAAACAATGTCAACAGAATTTACTGAATTGCTATTTGAATTTAATTAATTCAGTTGGGAGTATGGAATACCTTTACTGGCAGCTACATGAATCGGTGAAGGTTGGAACAAACCAACTTGAAATTTGGCGCCGTTTTCCAGAAGTGCTTCAGCACACCTCACACTGTCTGATGAGCAGGCATTGTACAGTGGTGTCACGCCATCAATGCTGGTCACATTGACCTGAGAAATGAACACACAGTGCAGTTCATAACGCAGTGCCGGTCTTCGTAATACTATCATATTCGTGGCTGCATCCCCTAAGCATGATTTTTTTCCCTTTTTGAATCCCATATCATCAAAGCTTTGATGGAGATTCTATATAAAATCATACTTTAAACTATTACTCTACTCTGGCAGTCTTGCCCATTAATCACCCAGTAATTACTAATGCTCAGTTTAATTTGGCACATGACCGCTAACTATATGTCTGTTGACTTGTGTCACATCTTGAATTGGGAGACAAATTACAGTTTAATAAGTGATGATCTATGCTCTCTTAACAATATTCCATGGTTAAACAATTAAATAGGATATTACTAAAAGGGCTCATTATTTTAAAAATAGAAACTGAGAAGGAAAGGTTTTCATTTCAAAATCAATCAAATTAAGTTGTTTGATGATCTGTTTTTGGACTCATTTCTTTGACGTGTGAAAATAAGCTGCCACATTATGGAAAAGCCCTTCAGATTCATCGTTGCCAGTGCTTTCTGTAGCATGGGAGTAATTCATATAGTTTATTTAGAGTGTGTGGCAGATTATCATGTAATCACTCAACTGATTATCCATTCAAAGTATCCAACACATAAACATGGCTTTTATTTGGGTATTCTTTACTGACCACAGTACGTTCCTGTAATAAAAATACCTACATAAAAAAGTAAGCTTTTTCATATAAATGGAAAAACACCTGCCCCCAGTCTCTGTCACTAGCCAGTAAATGCCTTTCTGTGGCTGCAGAAACACAACACAATTCCTTGACATCTCCACAGTAGTGGAAATTGAATATAAACACACTTTATTATATTTTTAAGCACATATATTATTTACTTATTGCAGAACTTACGTTGGCGCCTGCCTCGATGAGAGCTCTGGCGCAGGCAACATGATCACTAAGGCTGGCCTCGTGTAAAGGACTCACGTGGTCGATGGTGAGCACATTCACGTTACAGCCCTACGGCGACATGAAGTACACATATTTCAGGTTATTCAGGATAAATGGTATAAATATTCCTCCTTAAAAATCAAGTGTTAAAAATTCTACGTCATCTCAGATGCCAGCTTAGTAGGACAGCCCACCTGAGAGATAAGTTTCCTGACAGTCAGGAGACGACCCTGGGATGCAGCCTCATGGAGAGGGGAGCGGTCTGCCCACGACCCTGTCGCAGAAATAACATCCTTAATCTTTTCTGAAGAACGTTCTGAAGACGTCTGAGAAGGAACATTCGCATTATGCTTTTAAGAAACCGTGACATTACAGAAATCTGCAGCCCAGTCAATAAAGTTTGGTTACTATACTTATTATTATAAAATATTAATCAAGTTCTGAAAAATAATTCCGGAATTTTTCTCTTTGACAATGCCATTTTTGGTAGCTTTGTGATAGGCTTTTTTCAGTATTTTCTATATAGTGGGAAATGCTTAAATACAAACATGGCAGCATCACAACGGTAATATTTTTCTTCATCCAATATATAACCAGTAAAGGACAGGAAAAACAATGGTTGTGATATTTGTTACCTGGTATAAACAGTGTTTGTGACTTCGGTAATGGATGGGTGACTCAGATTCCAGTAGAACAGTGCGATTTACACACCTTGGTCAATGTCCAGAATAACTGCTGAGGCATTCCAGACATTCAGATCATTATCCTCCACATCATCTCCCTGTACATCCTTCATCTATAAGACTGACGATAAACCAAAGAGCTGAATACCCTCATAAGGATAAATATCCTTTTGTAGCTATTGTGGCTGAATATCAACTGTTGATTATTTTTGTCTAAGATTTATCCACATCGTTACTTTTCATAATTAATACGTGGGGACTGAATAGCATATTCAGCGTTGCCTGAAACTTGACATGCACCCAGGGGTAGGTGAAGTGTTTCTCGTTGCCGATTTCTTGTGACCTGATATAAAACCAAGAAAAAAAAGAATAGTGTAGCCTGTGTATCACCGCTGCTGATTTGCAGCCAATTAATCTGAGTTAGCATTTTTTATTTCCCTTATGTCAGCAAGCAGAACAAATATGCTAGAATACCTTGCTTACCACATACTCTATTGACTTCCTCCAAAGACCACAACTGTCTACATTTTCAACAAAAAAAAACATACTTTACACAGCTTCTGTCTAAATATTAGAGTCAGAGATGCAGAACGTCAACATCTATGTTAAATTTAGTTTTTATAACATTTTTAAAAGTAAGTACATCAATGTGTGAACTGCAACATTTTTAAGGGCTGACATTAAAATATTTCCTAAGGTGTCGTGTTTTCTGCGTACTGCTTAAATAAAACATTGCACCACACATTTGGGATGACCACAGTAAACACAACAGACGTTTACACTGTTTCATCTTCCCCGTACGACCCAAACCCAGAATAACATATGTGCTCACTGCCATTGTGTTATTCTGCATTACACAATAAATATTTGATATGTTTACCTGTGTACAGTGCAAACCAACACAGCCCTAGTTATTACAAAGAAATACCTTAAAAACTAAGCAATACATTTTACATATGTATGGGCACTATTTTCAGTATTTTTAAGAAATGAGATCCAACACCACACCGGGGAAACTCAAATTATCGTAGGTTTGTAATACTGACCTTGACTAGCTAAGTATCCCAGCAAGATCAGATGAGGGAAAACACTGTGCCCTTTTCCTGTGTTTTCTGAGTGCTTGGTTTCTGCAGACGGGACTTTTGGAGCAGTTTCATCAACTGCTTCTTACCCTTGGCAGCATATGCTCGTTCCTAGCTGCTTGCTGATTGGCCGGTTTCCTGTTGCTGCTGAAGTGATCCGCGGCTGATCACTACACAGCTATGATGGAAGAGCTGAATATTAAATGCCAAGCAGAGCCGCTACTGGGGAGAGGGAAGAATGTGACCCTGTCCTATTTATAATACTGGTTAAGAAACACCTTAACTTTACCGTGACTCATAACAGTGTGACTCACGAAAGAACATTTACTTTAAAAAGTCCGGGGTACTATGTATCCATTTACAAAACAAAACGTGCAAACAGATTAGATTTTAAACGGCGTAAAAAGCTTTTGTTTTTTGTCAAATTGTCAAGACAACGCGTAACCAAAAATATATATTGGATTGGTAATGGTGCTGGTAATCATATCATAAAACGCTGTCTCCGCCCTGTATGTTGGTATACATTAATATATATTGATATAGCTTGAGTCTTCTGTACAGAGAGGTACTTGTTGCGTACGTACATTATACGCCTTTTAAACAAAGTTTCAAGCAATATTTTCTTACTACCCCATGTTTAGTTTGGGTTATTTTTTCACAACCATTGCTTTTCTCTCAGTCATGTTGCATATATGCATATAATTCAAAAATAAACCATGGATAGATTATTACAAGTAAAATACAGTATATTTGGCGTATGTCCACAAGACAATTCTAATCTAAAACGCAAGACCTTTTCACGTGAAAATGTAAATATTTAAGCAATTCCCAAGTTCAATTTCAATGCCTATGCATCAAGAAATGCTTTAAGTAAAATTAGGTTTCATTTCTGCATCAAAGCATTTGTATACAGTATATATCACTTGTAGAGTTTCCCTTTCGTGGGTTCTGCAAAGGGCAAACACATATATTTACTTAAGATTTTATTTAAGATCTATTTTTCCAGCTTTATATGTATAGAGGAATGCAAATTAGATGCAGGAAACTACTCTACGCGACTCGTATGCAGAATTCCGTAAGTGAGAGTAACTTACGAGGAAAGTGAGTTACACTGTACTTACTGTGCCTCTGGCCCACGTCATAGAACTCAGCAGAAACCCGCGCCGCTTCCTTTCGGTTACCTTTAATAACGTAGAAGTACGTGAGGATATTCAGCGTTATTTTGACGAAGAGTTTACAGCAGAAAAGAGCAAGTATTGTTAAGTAAACATTGGACAATTGTGCAGCAAAAGGCCGGCTGCTGTCCGGGAATTTAGTCACGGATCTCGTCATTTGTCCCTTGGAAATACGACGGGTGTCGGTGTGACCCTGCTGACGTCTTTGTAACAGCTGGGTCTTAAACTGCAGCACGGTCCACTGCAGACGGTCTGCGTCTCTGCGTGGACGTCGTCATAGACAAAGACTAACAATTAATACACTATACCGTTATTGTTTAGGAAAAAATAATAATTGAACGGAACCTAAATGTAGTATTTTGTTTAAATAACAAAAACGTAAAGTTTTTTTTAATCATATCGTATTCCATATTTCCTGCGCAGTTCCCAAAGAATAATGCTAAAATAATACAAGAGTTATGGAGAAATTTATCAGTGCTGCCTTTGCTTTGTATGATTTTTAAGGGGGGTACTAGTTATTAAATTCAAAAAGTCTGCAAAGTATATTAATATCAGTTGGAAATTATTAATGAAAACGACTAGTTCAATATATGTTAGTGTCGGCAAATAAATTTTACTACTAAGACTACGTCCTACAAAATCGCAAATTTCACGAATGATACTCGATCGTGTTTACCAGGCCTCAATACGTTCAACACAACTCTGACTAAATCACATTTCATGACTAACGTACACCATTCCTCTAAACCATATACAACTGATATTACATATTTGTGTGGCAGAACGGGAGAGCGGGCGGGGGGTGCCTCATTCAAGCAGAAAGGCGCAGCCACTTTTCATATGTCGGGCTCATGTTTTTGTGACTTTAACAGTAGAGGGCAGTCTTGGTCCAACCCTGACGTAAAAGCCAGCGTTGGCCGTATACTTCACAGAGTAAGCTACAGTAGACCTATATTGTGAAGATAGTTCAAATAGTTAGGAAAAAATACACCTACAGTTCATATTTACTTTATATTACAGCCTGTGAATCACAATTCAGGCCCATAAAGCCTGTAAACGAACTTCACTTGTCTACTCTTCATTTAAATAGTAATTATTTAACTTATTTTTTAACTTGGTAGTGATGTTGTTTGGTGATGTAGTAGCTATATTCTCACCTTAACATTTCAAGAATATTTAACCAAACTAAACGAACGCGGAGGCAACCAAATCTAAGAAGGCAGTAAAGCCTGTTACAGTTAGATATATAGTGTTAAAGCACGGTCAGGCAGTGTGGCAGTGGGAAACTGCAATGGGGTGTATGTGATGTGCGAGACTCTACTCAAGAAATCATTTTAAAAAGTCTACAGTCACGTAGAAGGAAGAAAAGCCGCAGTTGTGGACCAGAAGGTACTTTTGAATGAAGCACTTAAATTGAGGTGCTCCAGTAAAACATCAAGCTGCATTTGGGGTTAGACCTGTCAGTCAATTTTGATGAAACCATAGGTTATGCAGCAAAATAATAAATTAATCATGTTATATACCCAAACCCAGACCAAAATGATATCACTGTTTTCTGGTTTAACATTTATACTGTCAGTGCTAACTTTTCCACCTCGATTTCTTTTAATTAAGGTTCATTCGTTGTCTATGTTCTTATTCAAGTACAGATGAAAATATGATAACACCAAGACATGAGTTGCTGGAACTATCTCTTCCGCAATAATATAGCTGTTTTATGGCTGCATTCTTGATGTATTGGTGATTTTATTGAGTCTTGCTTTAAAAAGTTAAAGCCGTCCTTGACATGTGGTTTTATATATCTCCCTACATTACGCAGTGCTGACATTTACAATGAACACGAAGTTTTCTAACTTCGATGTTACCAAGGGAGCTTAGATCTTTTTAGAAAACTTACTCAAAAAATAACACAAACTCCTTGCAATCATTACAATATTTTTTTTCTAGAAGAATGAAATCATATTTGCCTTGACTTGATTTAAATTAATGAATCAATTAAAAACTAAGAGAATTTAATAAATGGAGAGATCTGTTATTTACAGGTGTCTCTGGTAAGGAAATACAGGAATATTCATGAACTGCAGTTTTTCACATTTCCATTACCTTAGGCAATGACTGGCCTTTCTAGCTTATGCAGTCCCACTGGCTATAAATATCTACCCTTATCCTCTGGTTGACTTTGTGGAAACCAACCACAATTCTGCAGAATAGGGTGCAAAACATATAATCCAATAGCTACGTTATATGTGTAATGACTACATACTCTGTTATCTCACATGGATATATGTAACTGTTATTTTCATTACAGATATTTCCTTTCAATACTTAAAATAATATCAGCTGGAGAACTGTAACTATGGCAGAAATTTTTACAAACTGGCACTAATTAAGGTCCACTGTACTGATGGGGTATATTTGAGCTGATGTCTTTTTTCTTGCTTTGTGAGGTGCTCATGTTTAAAACGGCTCTATTCTTTCCCCATTAGGTAGGCGTAGCTGCAGCAGAAAAGGCCTGCTATAAATATGCAGATGCTACCAGAGAGGATCAGTCCGTTTCCCCATTACAGACTCCATTGCGGGTGAATGTAGCCCCTCTGCTCTAGTGCCTGTCTCAGGTTTAAGGAGCTATCGCTCATATAGCAACAATTCAGTTAATCCAGACTTATCCATCCATCCATCTATAACCAGGAGACGGCCATTGCAGAGCCTATCTCAGGAAGCATTATGGAACCGTGAGCCATTCCCAAGAAGCAGAGGGCACAAGACAGGGAGTGGCCTGGATGGGATATATATACTCTAAGGTGTTCAGTACTCTAAGGTATTCATTTGAATACTGTACTCGTACTCTAATACTCTAAGGTATTCATTTAGTTTATTTAGTTTTATTTAGTTTAGAGAGACATCAAAGCAATGCTTCTCTCTCTCTCTCTCTCTCTCTCTCTCTCTCTCTCTCTCTCTAAGTATATATATATATATATATATATATAAGCAGCTGAAAGGCTATAGGTCAAGTTCACACTGTAGGGAAGCCAAATGGCTACAACTCATTTTTAACAGCTGTATTTGTGACATTTCCTTGCATATTATCGAAACCCTGGATGATGTAACATGCCGAAAAATCATGATCAACCCACAAGCATGTGATAATATCACTCATTTACTTGTATAATGAGTACAAAATGCCAAACTAAGAACATTTGATTCTCTTTCTGACATAAAATAAAGCAGGGTTACAATTTTACCAAGTGAACAATAAAATGACAAACATCTTAGTTAAGGGGCATATTCTTTTTCTTCTATTATTTTTATTGTTTGTATTACAACTAGTGGTAGTGGTAATGAATGGGTTTCCTTGCAGTCATTTCTAAAGTCATTTTAATGTATCGTTGTATCAAAATTCTGTATAGGCAAGCTATACACATTACATAGTTATGTTATGTTAAAGGCACTGTAAAAATAACACTTTTATACATATGCAAAATGAGAGAAATAAATTTCAAATAAATAACAAGTGAGCTGCAATGTTGCTGACAATGTAGATATAGGAGTCCAAATTATTATGTAATTATCATGTAAAGCTCTATGTTCAGTAAATCCTTTAATTTTCTAGACCTACGCAGGTGAAAACCAAAGCAAAGGTAGGAAACCGATGTAGTTCCTGTACTTGTACCAGGTCTTAAGTGTGATTCGGACCCCCCCGATTTGTGACGCAGCGCTGAATTATTAACTACAATTCGGGATGACAGTACTTTCAGGAACTAGTGTAAAGGTGGAAGCGTAAAATTTTATATCCAGCAAACACTTCCACACAAAAGAACTCTCAACCGTCTACGGGATACATACTAGTTAGGTATCAATAGATTCGCAATTTTAACTGATAGAAAAAACATGACAACATAATAAAATAATCTATAGTCATGTGACTATCGGGCGCAATGTGTTTGGCTGATGCGCATGCGCAGTGCGCTTGCCCGTCGTGGCGGGTGTTTTGTAAGCGGATACTTCCTGGTGGCGCTGATGCAGTAGTGACATCTGACTAGTTTGTGGTAACTAAAGTGATAAATTAGTAAATTGCAATGGTTGAGGGGCCAGGGTGCACGTTACATGGAGACAACATCCGATCGAGAGTACAGAAAGGACAAAAAGTTCAAGAAATTACTGGAGATGCGAAAGCAATCCCATCAGTAAGCACGGTTGAGATGAACTTCTATGGTTACAGATACAATCTGTATAATTTGTGATAGCAAGATAACCGCTTTGTTTATTGCAGCTTCTCTAATTGCAAACGAGCACTGTCTTTGCATTAATGCAGAAAATATGAGTCAAATAAATCAAAGTAATTTTACTTAAATGCAAGAAATACGTAAGGTAATGGTGTACCTACTAGACGGCTCCGCATGTCCGTAATGAAAGCTGATCTGGAGAACCCGTTGTGCTATGAGGAGTGAAAGCCCAGCGCTCACCGGTACCTCTGCATTTCTGTTTCAGGGAGACGTTTCTCACGCAGTGTCCTTCCGTGTCTTCAGCGGCTGTCAGTACGTCGGCGTGGATACCCTCGGAAAAGAGCTTTTCTTGTATTTTGGTCTGCGTGCTCTACGGTATTCATTTGATACCAAACGTTTTATTTACTTTATAGAGACATCAAAGCAAAGAGAATAAACTCTCAATCTCGTTGTTACATTAAAGGCACTCCAGTGTATAATGCAATACTGTGAGGCCGTCCACATTTATCAATGATTTTAAACTTTGCTGCCTTTAAACCTTTTACCCCCAACCTCCCATGCATTATAAAAGAGTTTTTGTTTAAGTACACTTTAGATCCTGAAAATATATTATTATTATTGTTGATAATGCTACTAGTTTTATAATATAGATGTATAATTGGGCCATTAGTGCATTAATAAGTAAGGCTAACACAGTGTGTAGTGTCACTGTGATTATCACTCTCCGATCGCCCTGTCTTGCTCCAGAGTTCATTTTGGGATGAATGGTTCCTTGAGGATCAACCCCAGTGACAGGAAGGACAGGACCAGGAGGCTGCCCACCCTGCAGATCAGTCTCACCAATGACCTTCTCTGCTTTTTTGACACCACCGTGGAAATCAGGTGGCCATTTTTACACCCAAACCATATTGCACAGAAGTTTGAATTAGTTTTCAAAAGGTTTCAAAGGTCAAAATGACAGCAATACTGTTGGGAGTATTCTTTTCTGTATTTTAATCAAGATAATTAAAATGCAGTTAATATACTGGTATTTTAACATATTGGGGTCTTTTTTTCTGTGCACAGCCAATACAGAACATAGAGTAAATTAGTAATTATTGTCAGAAAATGAACTAGAATTGATTATACAAGGGTGACCATACTTGCTCTTTTTCCCAAACCTGTCCTCTTTTTTGGGACCTAAAATTGCCTGAGATGTCCAGGATTTCGCTTTTTTTAATATTGACATTTGTTTTCTACAATCAGAATACTTTCTTTGATGTCTCTCTTTGCATACTGCCCTTATCCTCTTTTTCGCAAAGCAAAATATGTTTACATTCAGAGGTGGAACGTTCAGATCCAGACCAAGATTTTGTTTCAGCCAACCAGTTCAGTACTCTGTGACTGTGACTCTATTTTCAACTAGATGGTTGAGACAAAACCGTGGTCTGGACTTGTATTTTCTGGACTTGAACTTATGTTGACCCTGGATAATACAGTTTAATTAACAATTTAACAATTGACATGTTGCTGTTGTGTATTCTTTTAGCCAATCCGGCAATAGACCATGAGTAAGTACCTATGTTCTCTGCGTATTAATTCTGATTGCAGGCTCGCGGACGAATGTGAACAGAAAGTGAGGACCACGGAGAGCTTAGACATTTGTTCCCCCAAGTTTAGTTTCTCCAGAGCAGTGGAGGTGTTGGCGAGTCAGAGTGATCGCATGCTCTGCGATGTTCTGTTAGACCAGACTGTCCTCCCTGGTGTGGGAAACATTATAAAAAATGAGGCCTTATTCAGCAGTGGTCTTCACCCTGGCAGTAAGGTACCCGTTATAATGTATTTTGAGACACATATTAACCCCTGTGGTCAGTGGAATTGGCCGTATTCTTTTAGTGTCATTTTCAAGTAAAAGAAACAAGACATTCTGTTAATTACGACTGCAAATAATATCTGTCCGTAATTGTTTTGTATTTATGCTTTATCCATATCTTCGTTGCAGGTAATTAGAATACCATTAAAGGTTCAAGTTCAAATAGCTGTAACTCTGAGTGCCACAACCCCACCATATTAACCGTAAATTAAAATATGTGACGTTTTCTCAGGTCAGCCAGTTGACAGATGGTCAGATCCGCCATCTGGTGAAGATGACTCGTGATTTTAGTCTGCTTTTTTACAAGGTACACAGCTTCAGAAGTGACATGGAGTTCATTAAGCTAGGCACACAGAGTCCATTGCTATGCCCAAAAGGCGCTTGCAAAAACATGCTCATATTGTTTTTATTTCCATAAATTTATGATTAGGAGATTTAATTTAGTATTTTTTTATCACCTTTACATTTTTATTGTGGAATATGATGCACTGGGCTGAATGCCAGGGGCTAATTTCACTTTATTTTAATATAGTGAGATGTGCAAAGTCATTTGCAGTAGAAGGAAAATCGTGTTCTTGAGCTGACAGCAAAATTTTGTCCCAGTGCATCTTCAGTACAGCATGACAGTTTGAATATTGTTCATATGTGACATATGAAAATTGTAAATTCCACATCAGATGATCAGTTCTAAAAACAAAGTACTGTACTGTGTCGGTTTTTTTCCTTAATGAATAGCATAAATGCTTCCAGTATGTGACAAAACCTCATATAAATGAAATCCAAAAGTGTGACCATCTTTGCCAAATTCCAGTTATTTGCCTTGACATTATAATATACATTTGCAAACAGCTGTGGAAGAGAAGATTATAAAAGAACGCTGTGAGATTTACTAAGTAGGAGAGTCATTTAAATGTGTGTATTCCCTACAGAAGAACAATGGTATGACTGTACTCATCAGGTTTCTGCTTTGGCCAGATAAAAATATATTTTAATTGACTGTACCTAATTAGTGCATTTGCCTTATTACAGCAAAATGAGATTAATTTTATTTACTAATTCACTTTTTCTTTCTTTCCAGTGCAATAAATCTGGATCCCTGCTTCATAAACATTATAAGGTATACAAACAGCCTCAGTGTGGTCAGTGTATGGCAAAGATCACCGTCTGTCGCCTTGGAGAGAATGGAAGGATGACATATTTCTGCCACAACTGTCAAAACGGGGCTCCTAGCCAGGTTAATGTTAGGTAAAAACACTGCAGTCGCTTTTCTCTCCCTTATGTTATATACATTTTATTAAGGTAGTATTTAGATCGGATTTAAGGCTTATCTAACACACTGCTTGGGCCTTTTTCCTTTGTGTAACGGGTGGGGTTTGTCCAGAGCTAGAAACTCATCCCCCATATGCAGATGAGGGAGACTGAAACTGGGAGATCATGACTGAGAATGTGCCGTCACGCTCTCCGCGCAGGATGCGAGCATTACTGGCCTCCTGTTTTTGTTGAGAGAGGCTTAAACAGGGTTTGATCGCAAAGCCCGGATTGCTTCGCTGGGCTGTTTTTAGAATTTTAATTTAACTCGTTGCAAAATTCAGCAAAGCTGCCTCTGCTGTTTGTTTGCCATGTAAACCTAATGGCACGCCGTATAAAAATTAAATATTTTCTGCAGAGGAAATACTCCGACAGGCAACGCGGGGTAGACAATTTGCATTCTGGAGCGCTCTGCAGACTTATTTTATTGATAGGGGGGACTTTGAATTTTGGGACGTCGTTAAACGTCGACATACTGTTTTATTCAGCAGGAAAACACGTGACCAACGTTATTGCTTTGCGAGGTTGTCAGCCAGACGTATCGTAACTACTGCACGTAACCGTCTCTAAAGCAAACGTCCATGCAGGAATTCTTTAATGGGCTGGCTTTCCACGGAAGGCCCGGAATGCAGTGACCATGTGGCCCCGAAAGACGAGCAGTGGACATGTGAACTCTGCAC
Source organism: Gnathonemus echidnorhynchus (assembly GCA_026776725.1). Classification (NCBI taxonomy): domain Eukaryota; kingdom Metazoa; phylum Chordata; class Actinopteri; order Osteoglossiformes; family Mormyridae; genus Gnathonemus; species Gnathonemus echidnorhynchus. Next base: position 13,253,263 of record JAODJU010000014.1, read on the forward strand.
GCTGAATAACGTGGCCAGTGCGGAGTCCTGTGCGGCCTGCCTGTCACCCCGACCCCAACGTAAGTGTTGCTAAGCTCCTCCATGACTTCATCACACAGCCCTGGCTGCTGCATGCCTCTGATACACTGAAACTTCAGGCCTCCACCCTTCATGCAAATTGCGAGGCGCAGGCCTAGTCGCCGGTGGTCCCACATTCAGACGCACCTTGCAGACAAAGTAGTAGAAAGGAACCCTCAAGCGACTGTGATTTAAGCTGTCCAGTGGTGGAGTGTGGCCCGGCCGTGTTTGAATCGCGCTGCTGTGAATACAAATTAATTCCTCAGCTCTAATTCCTCCCCACTCTACAGTTCCCAAAAAGGAGCCGAAAGAGGATTTTTCATTCTCCACCAGACATGTGATAAAGTACCCCTGCAATGCCTTTGCCAAGCCGCGGGAGGAACTGAAAGTCAATCGGAAGGCAACGTTCGGGACTTCGACTCTAATTTTCACAGATTGCACTAAAAGAGAACCCTTGACGAGCCCAACTCATTCCTTTGGGAAAACTCATCTGAACTCTTTGGCAAACAGCAATATAAACAAGCAAAGTTCTGGTCAAGGGAAAGTAAGTCCCAGATGTTCTCCGGGTTCGTCGTGTAAGAGAAGCTCTGAGGAATGTATGGTCTCCAGTCAACCATGCAAGAAAATGAGAATTGATCACAAGTCTTCCTCTAGTAACAATCCTCAATGTGGAAATCATAACTTCACAAGGTACGTCTATATACTCTGTTCATTTGTGCACAAAAAGAAACTAGCATAAAGCGTGCTGATTAAAAGTGACATCTGCTAAATTATTATTCAGACAAACTATTTTGCAAACCAGTTGCTTCAAATATGACACTATAATATTCCCCATATGGGCCAATTAAAGTTGCATGTTAGGAGAATGATTCAAATGCAGAAACGTTTCACGTTTTCATTATGAAAACTGTACGTTCAAGGAAGGAGCTGTAACTAAATCATTAGTTTGCAATCGCAACATGCTAAAAAAATGCATAAAATCGCTTGGTTCGGTTAATGGTAGCTGAATGGCCTCAGTGTAACTAAATTCACGCGCTGTAGCTAAAATATGCAGATGGTCGCCAGTAGTGGGCCAGCGTATACGCCCCTCCATATTGTGTACTTGACAGGGTGAGTTTTAATGCCGCCTCCATATGCCTTCAGCTTTAATCCTCAGGTGACGCTGGCAGACTTTCCCAGCAGCCCTTGCTGCATCGCTCACCGGCGGCCCTGTGCTCTGCGGGTGGTCAGGAAGGACGGGAAGAATAAAGGCAGGCAGTTCTACGGCTGTGCTCTGCCACAGGAAGCGAGGTGCCATTACTTCGAGGTGAGGCTTACAAGTGACCGTTCGCCCTTCCTAAGGCCATTAATATGGACAAATGGTCCCTGCACCTTCCTGTTCCTAAGCAGCTTCTCGCATGCTACCAGATACAGCGGATAACTGCTCACCATCACAATAATTCCTGCAATTTGGTACTGAGTCAGGTGTCGTGTACCCATGAAATATGCACGTAAAAGTATTGTGCAAAGTTAAATTGGTGAAAACACATGGGGGATCACTGTTTTTTTTCCGCAGTGGGCTGATCTGCATTTTCCAACCTGTAACCATGGGAAACGCTGCCTCCTCAGAACAGTCCTGAAACTAGGAGCCAATAATGGACGGCGCTTCTACGCGTGCCCCTTGGGAGCGGCTAGGCAGTGTGACTTCTTCCAGTGGGTTAAGTAGGGACCTTAAAATTAAGGCAAAGGCAGGGTTGGCAATTTCTCTCATGCTATAGACTTGAGTCAGACATTTTGAAGAGTATATGAAAAGTATGTATCTTTCGAGGCCTAACTTTAATAAATCAATTTTAATGAAGCTATTTAAACTGAACGGGAAATGTAATCTGCTTTAAATATTTAGTGAGACAGTAGCACATTGTATTGTTTACAGCAAGAACATCAGTAGCAGAATTAGCATGCTTGCTTGTTCTGTTCTGTGTTGTAGTCTTACCCATTGTAATCCTAAATATTACACGCTGGTATAAGCGTTTAAACAAACAGCATATTCATTTTCACTGTTTACCGTGGATGTGTTTTAATTAGGAAAGATTCATTTACCATCCAATAAAAACTTTCTCACTGGAGAAGAATTACATGGTCTGTATAGTGCAATTTCAAATTAAGCCACTAAAAATGTAAACTTTAATTAGTTAAAAAAAAAAAAAAAAACCTTCAGTGCTTTAGGAGGTGGAAAAAGACATTGCATTTAGGTAATGCTGGAGAGACACTTCACCATGGGATGATTGTGAGCCGTTTCGATTACCTGAGCGCCCTGAAACTTTATAACTAAACACTGATGGTTATTTCATACCAATCAAGTCACTGTGTTGTTCCAGTGTAGCTTTAAATACAGTCCACTGCTCTTTGAACTGGATCACTGGACTGCAGATTGTACACCATGAATGGGAAACTGGAAAATCCTGGCACTTTGTTGCATGCGGCACCTTCAAACAAAATACAAACACATTCTTCAGAAATTTTAACTGCCATGTTGACCATAATTGACATTATGATATGGCAGATATGTGGGTTGGAGTTAAGCGCCTTATCTAAGAACACCAAGCGATAAATTCATATCCCCTTTGTCTGATGTCTGTTTTTTCCCCCAATTATTACATTCCTTAATACATTACTACTGTTCTAAGTCCATGTGTATCATTAAGGTTTATGCTTGTGTAACTAAGAACATTAAATGTTAAAGTTTGTGCACCCAGGCAAAAATGACCAAGTTTAGCCAGTAGGAATTGTTCATTAAAAAGTTGAAAACGTGACTTATGTGAAATTAATGTCAGTTTATTAAAATGTGTAATACCGCCTGTAATAACACCAAGATTTCTTGGTATGAACTTAATAAAGTATCTCTGTCAAGATGTGAAATGACTGAATAAAAGTAAAATGTGTTTTGACCCTTGCCACTTACCGTAACCACCTGTCGTATTTGCGCAAATAACCGCACCAAAGAAATGTGGGAAGTGCTGCTTGATTCTTTTGATCGCAGTCTGACAAGCCGTTGTTGGATCTGTTCCTGTGCGCATTAATTCCACAGCAAGGTAACTGCACAAAGAGGAAGATAAGGGAGCCAATCAGTGCTGGCCGCTCAGGTTACACCTGATTACATCACCGAAACATGGGCCCTATTTGCTCAAAGCTCCCAATATTATTTGCTCTCTGAATTCTATAGTTGTTTAACCGTATATCCCTAATTACAGTCTAAAAGCTGCTTCCTTATTTCCTTCTGAAGTCTTCAGTAGATATTTTCTTATTTTTATGCAACCAGTTAGACATTTTTCCTTTTTTATATGGACAGTAACGCTTCTGCACAAATTATGCATATATATATTAAAAAAAAAACCTTAAGATATCCTAAATTGGCTATGCTTGTCAGCTACCGGGTCACTAGAATCATCGAGGTTTTCACTAAGAATGACAGGGCTGAATATTCACTACAAGTGGTGGAAACATGATCAGAGTCCTTTCCCCTAATTGTCAGGAAATACTTCAGCAAACCTCTAGCTGACAAGTACACCAGTTCTGCCATCCGGGTAGCAATCCTATGCCTCACGTCAGTTAAGGAAATCCGTTTAAAATGGTTGTATCAGATCTATTTAACAAGCCCTGGAACCTTGGGAGGAATCGCATCATGACGTCCCCATCTCCGGTGGCGGCGGCTCCCCCCACGGCACTGTCGGCGTAAGCCCCCGCTCCGGCGATCGGAGAATCCCCCACGCGGCTAGCAAGAGCAAGAGCACAAAAATTAATCAGGCAACCGGACCCGCTCTAAATTTGATTGTAGGTGATGGGAGGTAAAGGAAATCAATACCGCAAAAAAAGATGTAACCCTGGCGTAGAACTCGCCGAGCAGATGGAGGTAGATTTACCATTTCAGGTTTTTTTCTCTTTTTAATCAAGTGTCCATGGAAAAATGTAACATCCAAACGGCGCCCCATGTACGATAAAGTTTTTTTTTTTTTTTTTTTTAAATAAACAAGGTACATATCGCACAAACAAAACTGTCAGTTTTGCCCGTTGGCCTTCAATTGTAAAAGCGAAAATGGAAATGGTTTCATTAAATATTTAGAGCTTCCTGGACCAAGAGACAATGCATTTTTCAGTACTCACAGCAAACAATGATTGTAAGGAAAAGCAGGAATAGGCACACAGGTACTTTTCTTAAACAGGATTAATACAAACCCTGGAACCTTGTGCTTTGCGCCGTTAGTTGACGTTCCTGCAGCTACGTTCCCGGTCTGATTAATCACAATCATACCTACATCCAGATAAATAAAGTCAGGCCATAGAAGCAGAACTCACACACACCCTGCAGAATTCTCATGGCATGGGGTCGTTGGGCCGAATTACATCCCATTGTTACGCAAAAGCTATCATTTTAAGCGTCAAATGCCATACCAATTTCATCTGTGTACATGCACTAATCTAATTCCAATAAGTTTATTCATCCTGATACAGGACATTACCAAATCTACAAATATACATTTACAATAACACATAGGCAAAGACATTTAGGCTAACAGCTAATTACAATGGACTGTTTACTAGTAAAGTGCAAATCAACTATAAATAAAAACAAAAGGGTCTGTATGCATTTCGTGCTTATACGTGCATATTTGGTTTACAGAAAAGAAAATGTTTCAGGTTAACGAGGAAGACAACGTATTCAAGCAGAGTATAGTACCAATGGTGTCATGTGCATGGATATCAACGTGTTGTACGCTCCGTCTTTGTTGCGAGGCAGCACTGGGTTTGTAAGGACCGCATGAGGTCAAAGGATCCGGTGAAACATTCTGTTAAGATAAAAGAGAACAAAAATGTTAAAAGGTGTGGTCATATGGTCATTTTATCTTGTACTTAGAATATAGGACTGACATGTGAGTGCTTGACATTTAAAAAAATTGTCTTCAAGGTTTTCCAAAGTAAACAATTTAATGGCCTCTTACATAAAACACTATTAATGGTTTACAATTTGAGATTACAGGTGAATCACACCTTACTAAAAAAGCATGTCAGGCACATAAAGGGAAGATTAAGAATATATTTCAGAATATAAAATAAGGATCTCCATCGCAGCATTTCAACCCATGAAGGTTCTAATCTAAATTACCTAATTTAGCCACAAAAACTGCCAACTTGCAAGGCAGTTCTCTGGACTCCTCTTTTGTCCCAGTACAAAATTTCCTGAAATTTACTCAATCCAGGATCACCTGGATTTTTTAAGGCAAACAGCTACTGCTGTTGATTAATCGGAAAGCCACTACAAAAGGTATCACTTTGTTTCCAAATCATTAGGGTCACCCTGATTCTTCCACAACACTACCTCAACACATTTACCACATCCCGAGTTACAGAATCCTAACGTTACAATAAATCAGAAACCTGACCTTTTCTCACCACTCGCGTTAGTCTCCGCCTTGGCTCTGTCCATGCCTGACTACCGTGACTCTACTGGCTCCCGTTCCCTCATCAGCCGCACACCCACTCCAACTCACAGAACTCTGCGACTCTGTGTTCCCTGCCCCCCTGTCAAACGCTCACTGCTCTTTGCTTTGTACTTCACACCAGGCCTGATCAAAGTCTTAACTTGGCCAGAGTTAAGACCCACTGCCTTAACACCATTTTCCAATTAATGCTCCAACTTCCTTTTAAGTTGCCTTTGATAAAGATGTCAGCTAAATAAACAAAATATATGCTATTGATTGTATTTTATTTTCCGTATACATATACAAGCAGCTGGATATAACCCGGGAGGCCCCCACAGAGGAGCGCATCCCAGAGGTTAGCGCTTCTCACTAGCAGGACAAGAGCTTACAATTAGAATTACAGCATACGAGTTTAAAAACAGGTACACATATATTACAGCAAGTAAAATAAAACGGTGAAAACACGCAACACCCACCTGACGATAATTAGGCTGACAGTTTCCATTAAGCCATTTTGTGAACATATCAAGTGACTTATTAGTTGTTAAGTCTTCGGCTGCGAAACCCATGTTTTCGGCAAAAATCGAGGCTGTGTAAAGAAAAGGAAAAGGGAGAAACCTGAAGATATTTTCGTAAGTTTGGGGTGCCTAAACAGCATATTTTTAAGACACATTGTGAAACAGGAACAGAGCAGAGCTGAGTTACTTAAGATATTGCTCTAAACAGAAATTGAGTGTGTATTCATATTATTCTAGAAGGCTTTGTACTTTCCTCATCTGCGTACTGAGGTTAAAATAAAGATTCCTGGTTCTCCTGGGGGGCTGCATTACCTGATTCTCCAACCAGCAAGGTGTGCTTGGTTCGCTCCATTACTGCCCTTGCCACACCGATGGCATCCTTAATCCGCCTGAGATCTCCCACTGCCCCCACTTCCATCGTATCTCTGAGTTGTAAATAGACGAAGCTCAGCACCACCACAAAGTGAATCTCCAGCCTCTGGAGATACTCTGATCACCCACCGGTCTTCTACACGAAGGCTTTGACATGCACTGCTCACCCGTTCATAATCATGGCGTCAAGAGTGGTCTCTCCCTTCTCATCAGGACTGCCGCCATAGCCCACGCTGCCATCGCACTGCTCCGTCTGACACTGCGCACAGCCCTTCTCCAGAGCATCCAGTATGGATCCCCCTGAACTGAGGGTCTTCCATGCTTTAATGAAAGAACATATGTCACAATTACCTAAAATAAGGGGTTTAAATGGCTGGCCTATTTTGTGTGTGGAATCATAAAATATGTTTCTCTAAATATCAGATCTGCAGCCGAATCATAAAAGACCACAACTTGAAATTTCAAAAGACCCACTAAAGTCAGCATGCCAAATCACCAGTTGGCATGTAATCCTCGTAGACTTGGTTTGAAAGATAAGGAAGCCTACAGCTGCAATTGTACGACAGCTTGTGTTTAATATTCAGATTATTACAGAAAATAACCAGGAATATGAGGAGATATTCTGTACTGAAGTGAAATAACATAATTCCAGTGATTATATTTAAAGAAAGCTGCCGAACTAGAATGCCAGCATGTGAATGGCTGTTTTTAAGTCACATCCTCACAGTATGAAGCAAACTAGAAAGATATATTTGCCCTCTGTATTATAACAGCTTTAAACAGGGTTGACAGCTGTATTGTCATTAGTTTAGTGTGGCTGTGAGCAACGTTCTTCTCACTGCGAACAGAAATCAATGTCCCCTTGAGTCAAATTTCTGATGTGAAAACAGAACAGAAATATTATAAATTTTACCTGTCGTCGTAGCGTCCTTAAAAGACCAAGTATTTATTACGAGAGGCAGACCGCCCCAGCAGGGGGGCAACAGGGAGAGGAAAAGCACTGCCGAAAGAAAACTTAGAAACATTTTAACTTACTTACTCTAAAACTGGATTGCTACTTTACATATACATAAAAAGTGATTACCACTACATATAAGATTTAGTTACGCGACTCTTCGCTTCCTCATATGGCCTCGCAAAAATCACATAATGACAGGCATATACACCGCTATAAAAGCATTCACATTGCATGGGCCATCACCTTCGAAGCAGACCCAGCTTCAGAACTTCAGAATGAAGCTCCTCATTCTGCCTCTGCAGCCGAATGATACCGAAAGCGTCTTCGTATTTGAACCGACAGCTACTACGTCACTTCTGGTCTATCACGCGCGTCCTGACACCACGTGACACAAGACGACCTCTGTCCGCCTGTGTCACATGTCAACATTTTGGAAATTACATCGGGACATTATTAGATCGTGAATCAGTTTAATACGGGCACGGTCTTTGGAGTGCCTAGGTTAATGTGTACCAGGAAACGTGCTGAGAGCCACATTCAAATATCATGCTAAAACATATACAGGCATATGCAGGGAATAATGTGAAATATAATAATAACATAATGAAATAAACAAAAACGGGGCATGGTAAACGTTTAAGTAAAAATTAATGCATTTTAGCCTGCTGAATCTGGACTTCTGATGCAAGTTCAATGCGTTAATTTGAGCAACACATTCATTGTCTTTTAAACAAAAAAGTTACACATTGTAGAAAAACAACGTCATAGTATAATAGTATTAAATATTAATACATATTCATGGTTGAAACTTGGAGAAATACATATGAAATAACCATAAACTAAAAAGTTAATTTAATTTTCCTCTTTATGCCAATTAAAGCTAGTAATCACCTACTGTGTCGATAGACCGTTCACCATGTGCTCTCTCTGCCTTGTTATTCCAGATCTCTAAATCTCTGGTCAGCGGCAGTCCAGGAGATATGTATTCCCCAAAAGACCTCCTAACTATCTCCCCTACTGGTAACTATCATCATTGCCAATACTCAGGCGGTTCTCCTGTAGCATGTCAGCAATATTTGTAAGGAATAATTGGGTGTACTGGTACCATTGTTAGAAAAAAACATCTTTAAAGTTAATACAAACCTATGCTGCATTAGCTTGTTATCAGACGTAACGAAACAGGCTTTGAGCACATACATTTTCAGCGGCCAGTTTTTAGATAGCACATTAAAAACACATTTTGGAACAAACGACAGCTTGTCCCATTGTTAGATTTATTTTATTTAATTTTTAGATGCTTTCAATCAAAAGTGCCGTACACGTGAAGCAAATGGCACATTACAAAAATTATCATTTGATCCATATGTAATTGTCATTTTGCAGCAGACATAGGTCAGAGTACCATGTGAACAGGTGGGCATAGCATTTGAATCAACCGTGGCTTGTACTCTTGGTGGTGCGCAACACTTGAATATTATGTGAATGGTGATTCATATAACCAAATATTTTGAAAGGCAATACTTCAGTGAAGAATTACAAGTAACATCGAGACCTCACATTAGATGATGCAAGGATATTATTTACAAGTAGAACAAATGTTGGTAGATCGTTCGTTAAGGTTGAGAGTCAGTCAGTTATTGGTTTCATCCTAATGTCATTTCAAAAATGTGATTTTGGTGTCTTGAGAGAGGTTATTTTTTTCAGCATTGACTGTAGGGTTTGTCTCATGCCTTTGAATTGTACAGCAGCTGTGTAAATCCTGTCACCATATTGCAGTTCCTGCTGGTTTTAGGTCTGTATTTAGTTTTTAAATACAAAAAAAATGTGCCCCAGGTTCTCCGAGGTCTTTCTCACTTTTGTCATAATTATTTATGTTTTTCACCAATATCTTACTAATGAAATGTGAGTTTAGACTGGAGTATATGATTATAGAGCTACAGGGTAGCTGGAAATATTTCTGCAACTCGGCCTGTCAACCAGAGAGACTGATTAAACGTCGAAATCAGAATGTGTTTGCATTACATTTTCAAAAGTTGGCATTTTATGTGAAGAATTAACACGCTATTTTTAAAATAAATTTGCCATGAATGACAGTACACCATTGTAGCTAAGTTAATATTTATTTTCAGATTTCTAGATGCCAATTTCTGTTTAATCTATTTATAACAAAATGAATCATTTGAATAGAAGTAGTGAACAGAAGAGGTTTCTGAAGTCTCTAGACACACAACACCAGACCCAAGTGACAGCTTGCTTGTATGTACGAATAAGCACTGCCAGAAACAGATTCACCAGGCCAGTCATATGTAAGGGGGCAGTTATTTGCTCTTTTTCCTGTAATAACTGTATATTGTTTAACAGTTTCCATGAGAATTTTGTATTTTGTCATTAAAAGTTATGATAATGGATTTTATTGAAGTTGAGCTAATATTAGAAGAAAAAAAATCTTACCATATATTAAATGGAAATAAGTACAGTATGAATTGATATTTTAGTACAGGAGAAACTTACAATTTAGTTTAACACAACATACAATAACACATTCAGTACTGTATTACTTCAGGTTAGTAAGATATCCTTAAATAAATATAATCATCAGTGGGGTTTTTTTCAGTCAAAATGAATATTCAATGAATATTTAAAGGTAATTCTCTGCAAAGCTGAATGATTGAAATTTGCAGTTGGAAGAATCTGATATGGCCTGATTCAGTTTCAGCACAAGAGTGAAACCACGGCTACAAAAAAACAAGGCTTAGGGGTCCTGTAGCTTTGATTTGTCGTGCTGTGCTTTGAATTAAAAACAACCTCAAAAAACACTAGAGTTTCAGGGCATGGCAATACTATTGCCATAGCACTGCCAGGAGTGCAGAATGTTTGTCGTTTTCATCCCTGAGAACAGAATAAAACAGACAAACATTTGGTCAAAACAAAATGGAATCCTTACTTTGTCAAGAAAGCCAAGATAAGATTTCCGTTTTATAATTCATATGTTAAATAAACAACGGGCGATTCCTTGTAAACTCCGGCACAGGTGTCCGGATAAAGGAAACAAATAGAGCACAGAGTCTTTCTGTAAAATACTTTCTTTGTATTATTGATCTAAGTTAAAGAGCATCAACTAAAAGGATTGCCCTTTTTAAATATAGCCTCATCAATCACACATGCCCTTTGTAGCGATATTGCAGGGTGTCCTCTAGAACATTCTCTTGGGGTAAGCCATTAAAATTAGCCTCAGTTCTCTCCTGTGGATGTTGCCCAGGGAAACTTTGTTGCAGTTTCCATCTAATAGAGTGATAAAATGTGCCATATGTGCATGTCATACTATTTATGCATGTTTGCACTTTCTTGCTTGCAAAAAGAAAAAAGGGTTTTGCTCTCACAGATATGCACATATCCAAATATAGACATATCCTGATAGCCTTATGCATCCTAGGAGCAAAAAATGTTAAGTATTAAATTTTCTAAATTAAATATATGACTACTGACAGATTATTTCCAGGCCTAGTTCTATTTGGTCGAAATGTACAGCCTTGTCTTAAAATGCTAGCACGTTTTTTTTTTCCACTAAGCTCTTGAACTGTATTTACAGGTTTGGTATGCATTTTTTTCTATAGAACAGCAAGGCACACTATGTTTCTGGGATCACAAAAAACAGTAGTATTGCAGTTTGCAAAACACATGCCCACCACACCCTGAATAACTGGACAATCTCAGTCAGTTTTGTCTGGATTTAATCTTTGGTAACATGGGGCTTAAAGCATTATATAACCTGAAGCATGCTTCATTTGATTGTAGGGCATTCACACATACAAATGGCATGGTCCCATGCAAGCCACTGACAGCACATCTTTGGAATGTGCGAGTAATTATGTATGCTAACATAATTCAATAATGCATCTTATTCATTTCAGAGCTTGTGCCTGTTACGTAAAGGACAGTGAACACAGTAATGCCCTTTCGCTTCTTTCAGGAGAACTTTGATCAGATAGGTCTTGTCTATTTTGTAGCTGAATATTTTAAAGACTTTTTTTTTCAAAGGTCAGACTTGTATATTATTTGAAGATAAAGGTGAAAGCTGAATCTGACTTAGAAACGATTGCTTACATGAGTTATGGAGAGCTGTGATTTTTCTAAGAAGTTTTACTCAAATAGAATTTCTCATTGTTCTGAAGGAAAGGGTTCACTTTTATTAGTTTATTTGTATAGTGTGACTTCTCTGTAAATGCTGGCATATTACATGTTTTCACTTTAACTCCCTTAGGAAGGGAAAGAGGGACTAATGAGGTTCCTGGGAGAGATGAAAGACACAATTCCACCTCTTCTTCTCCTTGTGTCGCTTGGAAGGTTAAGATCCCTTCATTAAATAATGAATGTATAGGCAATGGGTTGAAGAACTGATGCATAGAGGAGGACCTCTAGTAATCACAAGATTTTTTTGTTTCCTTTTATTTTGGAAGACTTCAGAATTGCTTTTTCCCACTAATAATCTGTGAAGGGAAACAAAACACTTTTATTCTGTAACGAACTTGCGGCATTTGTGGAGCTCATAGCTCAGAAATATGGCAGAGATGAATGCTTAAGTGCAGGAATATCATAAAAGATGGGTTATATTTACAGTAAACAAAGATGGCAAAGATTATAGTGTAACTTAATTACTGATTTAATTGGACACTTTTGTTAAACTGTTACCAATAACACCAATAAAATCAAATGGAATTTCCATACAACAAAATATAAACTGACAATGTAATCTTTTTTAAGTAAACAAACTTAAAGCAAATTTAAGCAAACTTAAATGAATGAACTTAAATGAATGTAAATGCACTTCATGCAAAGTAATGTGTGCCCTTCTCCCCCCCTCCCCAGTCCTCTGCCTTTGTCCCAGGTCCCACATGGTCAGACAGAAAGCCAAAATGGGAAAAACATCGTCTGATGTTAATGGAATCAATGTACATACTCATGCTTGATTTCATTTGAATGGTCTCAATCTTAAACCAATATATCATAATATTATGAAGATTTAGAGAATTAGAGATAGCTTGCCTTGTTGGAGGGCTCTGTCCCTCATGAACAAAAGGCCCTAATGACCCCACTATTAACAATCCGATTGACCATTGGTTTATCTATCCAGTGACATATTAGTATACTCTGAAGGGGATCACAAGGCCATCGCAACCTCAAATCAATATCTCCAAGTAAAACAATAACCAAAACATCTGCTCCGGGATTGGTGTATCACCATCTTCAAAGAAAACCCACTGCTTGGTTTGGTGTTTAAGGAAGGGTCCACGAGACAATCTGGGGGCATTCTGTAGCCAAGACCCCCACATGCTAGGTGTGATTAGCATACTCACCATGTGTAGCCTTTACTAAGGAGACACTCTGTAATCAGAGCTCCCACATAGTGCTGAGTTTGGATCTGAAGCCATTTCATTCCCGCAGCACCCTCAGCTGAGGTATGTAACCATTTGACTTTATAACCTTTGTGACTCAGAATGACATGATATAGAGTTTGTAGCCAAACGTTAGACATAGTTTAGATGAGTCTATATGCCTTGTGCAACTGCCCAAGCTCAGTTACGGTGGATACTGACTGAGCCTCTGAGGCGTGCCCAAGCTGAGTATGGTAAACACCGGCTCAGCCTCTGAGGCGTTATATGAATCACCAGGTCAGACTGGCCGTCTTATCTGACATCGTGTTAGTTGTAGGTCCCTCAACCTCTGAACCAACCCCTACTTACAGTAGCAGATCTGCGGAAGGCTGACCTAGTGTAACTCTATCACCCAGAACAAATGACAGTTAAGTGCTAGTCAGGAAAGCCAAGAAGTCATCTGAATAACAGAAATATCATGGCTAAAAGATTCACAATAATACTTTAATTAAATTAGTCAGATTTGGTTAGATTTTACTTTAAAGAGTAAGTGATTTTCCAGGTGCGCTTGGACGGACCCACATGCATCCAGAGCCTTTGGCTTCCCAGTTGGATTCCATCACTTTGCCAACAAATGCATTCCAATAAATCTCTATAAATCTCTGGTGCCAAGTTAATTATGTGTGGATTATGTTTATATTACAATGTGGGGACTGAACAAAATTTTGTTTTTTGTTTGTTTGGTTACTTATGGGTAAGGTTTTGGCTGGGTAGGGGTTAAGGTCGTCATGTTGGGATTAGAGTTTTCCCCATGGAAAAGAATGGAGAGTCCCCACAAAGATATAAATTACAAACCTGTGTGTGTGTGTGTGTGTGTGTGGTCTATGATGTATGTGTATTAGAATCTGGACTCCGAAGTCCATAAAGATGGGGGCTTGACAAAACAGAACCCCCCACCCCCCATATTGTTTTGTTTTCCCAATAGTGTTTTTCAACACCTGATGTAACCAAGCATCAATTACTATTGGGCTGCTGTTCTCTTTTCAACAGTGTGCAATGAAATGCCTGAACCGCTCTTGCTGTGGCTTGGATCATGTTCTGACAGGACGGGTGGGAGATGAAAAAGTAGAAATAATGAAACAAGAATCATAAGTATGACTGCCCCCTGCTGTACGGTATCAGATTGCATGCTGGTTAAGGAAAACAACACTTGTGATTAGAAGGCTGCCATCTTCTGCAAGGTAATCAAGTAGTAGATGATATAGCCAGTAGTATTAGGATGGCATGTGACTCAGAAAGTAGAATTGACGCTTCACAACTTAAAGATTTTGACTTTGAATTTGTCCAGAGCATAGCATGTGTCCATTTCCTCTCTGCCCTCATGTCTCCTCTCCTGATACTCTGCTCTCCGCCAAACACACGCTGCCCATGTGGACTGCTTGCCCTGGATTACTCTATCATTGCGTGTAAATGCCTTGCAGTGAACGGAGCTCCAGGTCGTGCCCTTCCTTAGAAAAAGGACAGTTACTGAAAATGGATGAATAAACTCTATCTATCCATCAGCATACCCAGGAAGCAAGGGGCACCTTGAACAGGATTGTAGTCCATTACAGGGTAGGGTGGGTAAAATAGCCTGTGTAAATAATCAGTCATGCGCTGAGAACTTTCACTAGACGGCGTGTTTTTCTCTTACCTCCCCAGAAAGAGATGTGATTGACTTATTCTGTGCAAATGCTAGCTAAAAATAATAACGCTGAATGAAGTAGACTGACAACTCAATGAATGAACTTGGATGACAAGCCAAGTGCTTCATCAAAGTCGCTCCACTAAATACCCAGCTGTATAAATGTGAAGCGTATTCGTTTATTAGACATGCATTTTGCCCCGAATCCAGACATCTGGTAAGCGAATAGGGCTGAAACATTCTCCTCCTGTTCCTGTACGCATTTTGTATTTTGCTGATTGAAGCTGTACCCCGCCTGTCAGCATAACTTGCTGCTGCAGCTTCTGGACAGTACTCCTCTCAACCAAAATAGGGGCTGTACCGGGCAAAATCTTACTTTTCTGCTGAATAACAAAGTAATTCTAAATGCATATTATGTTCAGTTAAGCTGACAAATGATAAGTCTGAGCAGCATCTAAGACAACCAACAGATGGCTTATTCCTCAGTCACTTTGTAAACACGTTTACTATGGAACTCTATGGTACAATCTTTTTATGCATTTCATATATTTCATAGACAAATTAATAAATACTAAATCTAAATACATAATTGATTATTTGCAGCCTTTTTATTGGTGTGGATTCCTGGACAAGTGAAGGGTATCTGATAGCCAGCCAAAAAAAAGGCATCATGATTAGAGTAATTAATAATTTGTTTATTTTTGTGTGGTCACTTTGGCTTACAATTACTGATTCTCCTCACAGTTTATTTTAAAGAATGGTAATACAGTATATAGTAGATATTTATTTTTTAGCAACAAAATGTCTTTATAAGAAGTATCTTTTACGTAGGTGGACATGGATCCATCGCAGTGTTTTGCCTTTTCCAGTTTGTCGTTTCATTTTGGTATGAGTAGTTCTCTGAGAGCTAGAATTTATGAAGTACGGCCAGTAACGGGATTTTGCTGCTTCCGTCTTTGAAGCGAATCTTTAATTACGCGGTGACATTTCCCACTTAGCCTGTATCAACAACTGGATCAAGCTTCACAGATATGAGCCTTTCATGCCAGTAATTATTGCAATAATTTTCAAATGCCACCATCTTAAATACAGTCCAAAGTTCCGCTAAAGGCTTTGTTTGTAATTTCCATATATAACAGAAAACGGTATCCTTGATTTACTTTAGATAATAACTTTGTTAGTGTGTACCAAATGTGCTCAAAGTGACTGATGAGTTTTGGGAAGTCCCCAGAAAATTACAATAAACGATCTTGGTGTAAAATGTCCTTTGCAAAGGGGATCCCTTATTGCTTTAAATAGGGACTTTTGGTTTTCATAGACACCCTTCATTTAGAACCATCTAGAAAGTCCATGTACATTTAATGATTAGAGGACTCTAGTTGGAAAATTGGCTACATTTCAGGCAATTGAGAGGCTCGTCTGGGATTGTGCTATCGCATGAAACATGAGAGTTGAACATCACACAGGTAAATTACTCAAGAGCTACAGGAGTAACATATCTTTAATACCTTTTTTGCAAAACCATTTCTATCCTTAACATAATAACATAGCTGTGGCTCAAGCCACACATGTGATGGTACAGTTACCCAGTCCTTTAAAAATGTATTATTCTGTTGACTTATCTTGTAATTGCATTATTTTTCCAATATATTCCATCCTGTTTTTCTGTAGATTTATTTCATGGCCTCCAGCCTTTTGTGATGCATTGCCTTAATTAAAAATACAAATTGAGCCTAAGGAGAAGAGGACTAGATGCTTTTCCTGTATTTAATACATTTAGTAGCATTTTCAACACTTCTCAAAATGTTTCACTCGCTAATTGCATATCAGCCTCTGACCAAAAAAACAAGACCGAACACAGACAGCAGACCTTTGCTTGCTATTAAAATTAAATGTTTTTTGGCATTAAACTGAAATGTGAGCTCTCTGCAAAATTATTCAAGGGATATCTCTGCCTAAATGTGCTTCTGCATGTAAAATTTGGTTTGATGAGAAAATCAACAAGGGATAAAGGTGCAACCAAAATTCCTGTCTAGAAATTGTATGCTAAGTGAATTAGTACCCAGAATAACATTGAATGGCATGGGAAAAACACAGCAGAGACTACATAAATGGAGTCCTTGTTCCATACATTGTGGCAGGCAGGCATATGGGAGACAGGGCGGCTGGGATGATATTTTTAATTTGAGTAAACAGGCATAAGATAATCGAGCATTATTCTTAATGATGGGCGAAAAGTCCAGGGGCACCGTTAAGGATTTTGGGCCCCATGTTGGGACCAGTAATCTAACAATTTTTAAGGGCTCCTGAGTGAATCGTTCTAACTCCCTCCCCCCCCCTCCC
>JAODJU010000014.1:13280365-13291494 GCA_026776725.1 Gnathonemus echidnorhynchus
GGTTAAGGTTAGGGATGGGTAGAGGTTAAGGGTGTCGTGATTGGGATTAGGGTTTTTCCCATAGAAATGAATGGACGATCCCCATTTAGATAGGAAGACCAACTTGTGTGTGTGTGTGTGTGTGCATGCCCGGCAATGGGCTAGCATCACATCCTGGGTTTTTTCCTCGCTTATGCCCAGTGCTGTCAGGGATAGTCTCCAGGTTCCAGGATAAGCAGGGGGACAACAGTTAATGAATTAATTTTAGTTTGTGCAGTTTTTTGCAAGATCAGTGTGTTACTGCGTAATTGCAGATGAATTTCAAAAACAAGTGCTTTAATTATACTTTTCCTTGCAGAAAATGTGATATATGGAGTTCCATCTATATAAATCCTGACGACAAGGTCTGACCGAGATTTCGAGCTAGGAGAACTTTGCTCAGGGAATCCCCAGGGGAGCTGCCGTCCATGCACCGGCAGTCAGTGAGTGAAACAAATTGGGGACTATGACAGACATGTGACTAATGTCAATCCTCCTGCTACACCCAGGAGACCAAACTGTACAGGCAAGATTAATAAAATATTAATGATCAATGACTTCAAAGTGAGTCATAATGCCTAGAGGCTATGTGGCCCATTCCGAATGCCCCCTGTCACCACTGACGTGCACCATGTGTCATTGAAAAGAATGTTTACATGCTCAGTAATCTTGGGGAGGAAGTCTTTATCTACTGAATATATAAAGATGTTTTTAACGTCTTATTATATTGCTATAAATTAGCTAAATTGTTTTGGGCTGGTTTGAGGATACTCATGAAATATTGCAATGTGGAAATAACGGAAATGCATCTGGATTAATACACTTTCACAAAGGCGTAAAAGGTGAAATCAATCATATTATTTTCTTCTGTTTTATGTAAATATAAATCCCATTATGCCTTCCGGAACTTGTACAGGGTCAGGGTACTAATCTTTTTTTCTTCCATTCTCTCCAGGGTCTTTGGATGCTCTACTTTCACATTGTGTAAATGATATAAGTCTGAAAGAGGTGGCATTTGTCAAAAGTTGGTATGGGGGCAGTTTCTGAAGGACCTGGTCAAGATGCCACAGATAAGCAGAGAGGTCAGGTAATACAGGAACACATGTACATGTTTTTACAGGAACATCACTGAGACGAAGTTCCTCTAAACTCCGAAAGGCTACAGGGGCATCACTCAAGCCAAAGTGCATCCTATCACACTCAAACAAGTCTAGTAGTGTTATGCCTGGATGGGCTAAAAGCTGCTAATTATAATCTACGTCAAAAGAAAAACTTTATACAGTATGTATGATGACTTCTCTGTTTGCAGCTCAGGAAATTCATCCTCAGGGTGGCATGGTGGTGCAGTGGCTTGCACTGTTGCCTAGGACCAGTGTTCGAGCCTCAGCGTGTGAAGTTTGCATGTTCTCACCAGGTCGTCACGAGGTTTCCTCCAGGTGCTTTGGTTTCCCTCCACGGTCCAAAAACATGCTGAGGTTAATTGGAGTTACCAAATTGCCCATAGCTGTGAGTGTGTGAGTGTGCCCTGCGATATCTTGGTGTTCCATCTTGGGTTGTTCCCTGCCTTGTGCCCAGGCTCTGGACCTCTGTGACCCTGAACAGGACAAGCGTTTACAGAAAATGGATGGAAATTCATCTTCACTAACAACAGGCTTCACTTTACAATAGTCTTTGATTCAAATTTCTTTTTTACTATCATATTTGAAAATTCCATCAGCATGTTTAAACTTTTACTTTAAAAAAGTCCAGACAGGGATTTTGTTTCAACTAACCAGTTGAGTACTCTGTAACTGTGACTCTTAATGCTGAACTGGTTGGTTGAAACAAAATCTTGGTCTGGACTTTTACTCTCTGGACCTCAATTACCCAACTCTGATGATATTCCATGCTAAACCTCTTTTTGTTGTTGTTTCTCGTTAACATAATGGGTGAATCCCATGTGGGTAGGGTGCCTGAAGATGACCCTTGTGTCCAAAATATCCTGCAGAAGTCCATGTACTTCCAGATAGTCACTAGGCAGCAGTTACCTCAGTCTTCACGGAAACAAACGCGCTGCCTTTACAGTGACTATTGATCTTCCCCATACTGAGGCAAGCTTTATAGGTTGAGATCTTGATGACCTTGTCTCCAGGCATTCTGACTCATTGAATTAGCTTACACCAGGGGTACATTTCTGGGAAATCTACCACCCCTAAAGGAAGCCTGCCAGAAACAACAGATGATATTTCTCCCCGGCAACCCAGGGACATGAGAATTTATGTGGTACTGTGGGCCCTGCAAAGCTACAGTGCCCAACCTTTACAAAGCTATCCATTTCAAGCCCAATGAAGCTAACATGTAGAAGAGAATGTTCACGCCGCGCCTGTCAAGTGAGTACAGTGAATCAATAAAAACTCAGACCATGGGCTGCTTCCCTCCTCATCCGAGCACAACACTCACCTATGACCCACACTCCAAATCCACTAAATATATTTTCTTGTCTTTTCTAGTCTCATCACCACTAATTCAATGACTCTCAACATCATAAAAATGACAAGGCATGATGTAATAACCTTTACCGCTTTGTTTAATTTAAAATTATTAATGTCCATTTCACTTGACAAGGCACCAAGGTTGCATAAAATTGGATTGTAATGAAATAAGTGTCATGAATAATTACTTATTTGTACATTTAGATGGAATTGCTTATTTGTCCTGTTCATGTATTTCCTTCTATTGATGTATTTTTCTCAGTATAGGTGGCATATCAGCATAATGGGAAAGGAGCTTGAAAGATCTAAACAGTATTGATGCTGTTCATTACCTTTGTCCTAGAGTATGCTAGAGTATGCTAGAGTATGCGAGATTTCTGGTCAAGCAGGGGAGGTTGACCTCTATTACAGCATTGACAGATATAGGTCAAACAAGCAAATATTTATATTACATTGTGGGGACGAAATGGACCCCACAGTGTGATAAAAAAAAACCTGTTATTTTGACATTGTGGGAACCATTTTTCAGATCCCCACAATGATCTGTGAATGCAATCAAAATACTAAAACTTCTGTTTGGTTACTTATAGTTAAGGTTAGGGCTGGGTGTTAAGGTTGTCATGTTGGGATTAGAATTTTCCCCATAGAAGTGAATGGAGAGTCCCCACAAAGATATAATTACAAACTTTGTGTATGTGTGTGTGTGTGTGTATGCAGCATTGGGCACAGGATCGGAGTACACCCTGGATGGAATGCCAGTCCATCACTAACCATGTAGATGCACACAGACGATCACACTCTATGGTCAGTGTAGTAAAACTGCTTTGTTATTGATGTTGTCTTTTCACTACGGAAAGATTGTGAAGCACATGGAGGAATCCCACACAACATGGGGGGGGACACATGCAGACAGGGCAGTGGAGGGATTTAAGCCCTTAACCATATCCTACCACCCACACATTTTATAGTTTTATCCTCAATTTGCCCTCAACAGCACAGAAATCACAAATGGCACCATATTTGTAAAATGTCTTTTTTTAAAGCTTGAAACAATGTTCTTACAAAGCATATTAGATATGTTAGCGATGGCATATGGCTAATGATTTAGCTTCCGTCCATCTTGTCTACATCTCTGACTTGATTATAGCTCATTTAGCAGGTGTGATGTCCCATGAAAGTCCTCGATTAGAAGTAGGATTTAATAAAGCTGCTGCGACCGACAGCTGTCCAAGAATACAATGTTTTTTTTTTTGTATATTACACATAAAACGTTTCTGCGTTAATTTATTTAAAGAATGTTCCAGACTTCATATTTATTTCTGCCACCGTGCTCCTCGGGGTCCAGGGAAACTAATGGAACATGCTGTGAAGGCCTGAAGCTATGGGAAGCCCTTCAGATGACATCAACATTAGCCAAAATACAGTGACAGGGAGATGCATAATGCTGGCTCTAACCTGTGTAGGTTCTATAACAAAAAAAAACAAGGAAAGAAAAATTTGTTCAGCAGGCTTTTAGTGTTATAGGTATAATGTCATATTATATAAGTCCGTTGATTTGTTCAGTTCATAGTAGTGCGTGCTGCGAGAAGAAATTTGTCCTAATAAAATGTCAGGCCGGGAGTACAATGAACTCTAATGACTTTCAGAATTGACTAATGGGCAATAAATCTTAGATTAGACGTCTTGCACAACTGTGCTAAATTACGCAGCAAACATACACAATAACGCGACTGTCTGTATTCCACTGCATAGGCTGATTTATGCCTAATATTTACCGAGACTGGAAGGGTTGCTGAGCATGCAGCCGTAGCGCTGATGTTTGATCAGCAATTTAAAGTAACTCTCTACAAATTGTAGCATAAAAATTGCTTATAATGGGGCTTATTATTGAAATGTACATGAATATGGTACGACAACAAAATTATACTTCTTAACAAACAATTATACTTTTATCTGAATATATGTTATAATAATTTTATACTTTGTAAAACCCCCAAACATACATATTTAGGGTTGCAGCATAGACTGATATTAATTCATTAAAAAAGACAGATTCACCAAAAATCATATTCTGCCATGTCACGGTATGTATGGAGGACTTTGCAGATGATATATGGCTGCTTTTAGTTTTCTGTAACTAACAAATAAGCACAATAAAGCTGATGAATCGCACCGCATGACATGCTGCTATTCCTGTGACCTCCGTCCACATGAAACATTTTCTGCAGATTACATTCTTTATCCTAATAGGTTCACTTATCATCTGGGGCTACTAGAAAAATCTGTTAACTCAATCTTGAGGGAAAATTTGTCATTTAAGCAAAAATCAATCATTTTTCCCCCCCAGGGAAATGTCATTCTCCTTAAAATAGATAGAGATACAAGTAAATTTTAGGAGAATATGTTCATGCAAGAATGATTATAAAAATATTTAGCTACAACATATGTGAACTTCCTTTTATCATGTAATTCATTTACACAGGTTGAAATGAGATTAGATTTGTCCTTAAAGGACTGGTTAAATAATATGGTTTTAACAATTAAAAATGTATCTTATTAAGGATATTAGGCAAACTGTATGTTCCACCTGAAAGGGTGTATGGCCAGAATGGATACTAAATGTGTTTTAAAATATAAAACATAGCAAAGTGCCACCAGGAGACAAAGGCCGTCACTGTGGTGATGCAAGCCGATTGTGGTCTGTGATGAGATTAGCCACTTATTGTGTTCAGACCCCACCCCTGTTATGCAGTAAGAGACAATTAAGTAGGTTAAACTGGCGGGTAGGCATATGCTTTCAGCTTCATGTCCAAGGCTGTATGAAGGCATCAAGCATACCCCAGTAACACAGAAAGTTATCAGTGCATAGATCCACTGTTTATGTGCTTAGGTTTGGTTTAGTTACCGTAAGCTTGCCGTTACCAATCTGGCCGAAAGAAGCCAAATTAATGTGCCATGTGTCATGTACCAAATATTTTGAAGGAGTTTCTACAGACAGCTAATTGTGATCTTGTGGTTATTAAAATTCCCTTTGCCCCATCTTGCTCTCCATATAGGTGAGTGCAAGTCTGGGGGGTCACAATGGGGGGGGGAGGGGGCAGCCACCTTGTGGTGCCCAGAGAGCCAGGGATGAAGGGCCCTGCTCAAGGGTCCATGCACATGTGACTATTCCGTGTAAGGTGGCCTCGAACCTTACTGATCACAGGCAGGGAGAAGAGAGGCTTAGCCATTGCACCCACAGACTGCTGTCTGTCTGTTACGAAGGCCGGGCCTCTGAAGAATCGGGGTACAGAGGGAACAGCATGTGGCAGGGCGGGGCGGCCACAAAACCCAACAAAATCCAGATGAAGACAACTGACCTGGATCTCCCTACGTCAGGGTTTTTCAAATCACGGTCCTCAAGGTGCGAGCACTGCTGCCTCTCCAGCCTTCCTTTACCTATGAGCCGGGCGTGAAACCAATCAGAATCAGTAATTAAACTAACTGCATGGGAGAACTGAAAACAAGGCCTGGATTTGGAATGGGGGTCCAGATTTCAAGAGCCCTAATCATTAAGCAGCTCTCCCACACTCAGGAAAGGGGTATAGATGCACTTTCTGATAACTGGCTGTGAGATCAGTTTCTCTAACTCAGATGCGGACCAATTTCTGCTGCCGGTGACTGCTGCCCGTCTTCTTGGCTCACCCCAGAGGTTCTGCACAAAGACAGCACACCCCGACAAACGGCCAAGCACCGACGACTCTTCTCCTTCCTCCCTCGCTGGTGCACCCTCACTGTAAATAATCACACCCTTCTGGGAACAAAATGGCTTCCTCTGTCTTGGGGTTTTAGCTGCAGAGATAATGTCTACAAATATATGCTATCGGTCTTTAACTTGGCCACATTAGCTTAATGCTTAAAACCAAATGGTATGTTATTTATTGAGCTAAATTGAATTTTACTCAAGTAATATCCTATACTATCTAATTTCTTGTCAGTTAGTTTACTTAACTCTTACAACTATGAATATTAATGTGGACATCTATGAGCATGAGTCAGACAGACAGTTGTGTGTAGAATCCTAAGTATATAAGACATGTACACTGCAGATAAATTTCGATATTTCATTTAAATACATGAGCAGTATAAGCAACCGAGTACAAGAAAATGCAAATCAAGCGAAGTGAAAAGCCTTATTAAAGGTAAGTAATTTCCTTTCATCGCACTCAGTTGCAGGACACTTTTAAGATGCACGGTAGTTGCCAGTTGCTCTTTTAATGCTCTTCCACATTTGGGAACAGCAGAGTGGAGTTTGGAGTTTTTCTTTAGATTGATGGCATCCCCTCGTGTCCAATGAGCACTAGTGGAACTGGAAAGTCTTACGGACTCTGGAGTCCACTTTGCGCATTTGTATCTTTAGGAGACTCAATTATTTTCGTATTTGATAGGGTATTCATATATTCACCTTATTTTATTCAGGATGTGTGGGTGAATATAGAAATTATGTTGCAAAACTAGAGTCCCAAGAAGACCAATTAGGCATAAAAAATGAAAGTGTGCTGTTTCTTTCAGGGGTCGTGGCGAACATGCACTAAGATTTAGATTCAGATGTGACCGTGCAGGAGAAGTGCTCCAGTGTATCTTCTTAGTTGCTTTGCACTTTCAGAGTGTAGTTTCCAAGGTTGGAAAGGCTATCATCTCTTACAGACTTTTTCAGCCCTCAAGTCACCCTTTGACCGTTTTGTTTCCCCTGGTCAAGCAGTGCTTCTTCATTTTACACCTTCAAGGTTTCTGCGCTTTAAAGAACTTGTTTTTCCTTCACATCCTCAAGCCGCTGTCATGACAACCTATTTTATTTTTAAAATTGGTCTCCTTGAAGGTGTAAATTTTTTTCCTGGTTACAGCAACGGTTTAAAATCAAGCCTGGGGTTAGTGTAATCTTTGGAGAATGTTTAAGAATATTCTCATATCCCGATAAGACATGTGAAGATTATCAAAAAGTGTGTTTAACGGAAATGATCACAAAGCAGAATATTTAATTTTTCCCCTCAATACAGGGCAAAATGACAAATGACATTGTACTCTCAGGAAAAAAATATCACTATGTGGGAAACAAGGCTAATTCTGAAGTCACGCAATATTCAGTGACTATAGTAAGTAAAAAAAAATTCTACAATGCAATTAAAGGAAATTTTGTATATCTTAAGAAACTGAAATATTGCATGAGATGTACGTCTTTAACTGACACAGGAATCCCTTCCGTATTTTACACATCCAATTTGAGTGTGTCTTAATGTGCCGTTCCACCTTGCCCTTTTGACAAATAACACCAAATGCAGCTTGATACCTGCATATATCCGAAAAAATGAATATCAGCTCATTGCTTCATTTACAATCATTATCTTTGTTTGTTTTTTATATACAAAATTGCATTAGGGGAATAATCTAGATTCCAAGCCAAACAGGCACCATTTATCTTTCCAATCATTACAGAGAATTCAACTGCCAAATAAGTTTAAAAAATTAATTTGGAGAAAAAAAGCAATTTTCTTTCACTGCTATAGCTCTCAAAAATGTAATTTATTTTCAGGGGGAGCATTATGACAAGACTTTTTTCTCGCATTATAATTGGATACATTTTTCAGTCATAATGGTATACCGTATTACAATAGTTTTCCATGAAATACTACCCATTATCTACATTGTAGTATCTCCAGAGAATGCGGAAACCTATGAAACACAGAGATTCCTACTAGGTTACAAATATAACATTTAACAAATATAAGGTGAGATCTTCCACTGAGAAAACGAATACAAACAGAAGTAGCATCCCCTCACCTGTACTTATCAGTAATCATATTCTGAGAAAAAGGATAAACCGCTGTATAAAAAGCTGAACACATTTAGCTTGATTACTTAGCATTATAGGTTAAGTAGGTTAACATCAATTAACAATGTTAACATTACAGAACTTCCAAAATTATTGTGACTGGAAGTGAACCTTTTTTTCAAATTCAAAAAGAAAGTAAGATAAAGATAAAAACAAATAGCACTCTTGGTACTGAGGAGACTCTAGTGTTGTTAGTACCACTAAACTCAAATCAAGGCTTTCAATGGTGTAATTACGACTGTATCAATGAAATACGGTGCAACTATACGTATGAGAGGTCTGCAGCGTCACTGGAATCATTTCGCTGTTGAGTAGAGTGAAGATGTTAGAGTGTTTCCGAAAATTTATGCAATTAGGTGAAAGCATCATGCCGTCTGTCATCTACAGACACAAAACAAGACACAAAAAACCACAAGTAAGGTAAGTACCAAGCACAACTAATGGAAAAGGAGACCTCTAAGTCCACTCTGAGTTCCTCCATCCACCCGGGCACCAGCTCCCTAAGGGAAATTACCGGAGAGTCACACAAAAAAGAACAAGATATTCAGTGGCAGACTCTGGCTTTGACAGAGAGGCTTTTTCAGCATGAGTTGGAAAATCTCCAAAAGCAAAGATGAATCCGGACACTCGGGTCAGAGAAATGGAGGAGATGCAGGCGGGCACACGAGTGCCGCAGGAAACGGCAGATCGCAATGGGCTGGCAGGCACTGGAGGTACACAAATCAGACACTAAGTACGGAGAGGCATGGGCACTTAGAGGTATGAAGGGTACTCATTTCATGCAGCGTGGAGGCCTGGAACATAATGGGCAGAAGCTCATGAAAATAGGACTGCTGTACTGGAGAAAGAAGTGCAGGAGAAACCAGGGAAATCAATTAGCAGCAGAATTACAGCTATCCATCATTCTATCCATCCATCCATTTGGAGCCCATCTCAAGCAGCACAGGGCACAAGGCAGAGGTTAATCCTGAACTAATGCTGGTCCACTTCAGGGCACAAAGTACACCGTATTGCAAACATGTCATAGTACGGACACCATCAATGACGAAAGCCAAAAAGCCTTAATCACTTTTGTAGAACATCCATTTATCTTCTAACCACTTATCCTGGTCAGGGTCATTGGGGGGGTGGGGGGGGGCTTTAACCTATCCCAGGCAGCACAGGGCACAAGCCTGGGTACATTCAGGATGGGGAATTTTCAAGAGAAATTCATATTATTTATTATCTTAATGCATGCAAATCCCAGGGTGTTGCTAGGGCTGTTTTAGGGGGGCTTTAGCCTAACCCCCCCTAAAATGTTCTTTACCCCACCGCCCCCAAATAATTGTACACTAATTAGTTTAAATAGTGTGTTCCCATTCATGCTCATTGAAAGTAGACCCCCTAGTAGAAGCATACCTCCCCTTTTCATAAACCTCTAGTGACCTCATTTAGAGCTACTTATTTTATCTAAGGGTAAAATAGGCATTATTCAAATGACAGGGACTTCAAGTGAGCTTATCAGGTGTAGTTCAAGAAGGATAGCTGCAGTACTTTCAAACCCAGATATACACAAACATTTTTTGATTTTTTGATGGGGCAGAGGGTATATATAAAGATAAAGAAGCAACTATTTATCAGTCCACCATGTCACCAATTTTGCTAAACTGTCTCCCTAGTACCACGTGAAGCGAAGGCGTCTTTAAACAAATTCTGCATAATACAGTTAAAATCACTGAAAACAAATTCAGAAAATGTAACAATGTAATAAGAGGCCAGCAGCTGCTTAACGGTTCGGAAAGTGGACTTATAATGACTCAGGATAATGAGGAGAGTTGTGCTCCTGCTCTGCTTATTTTCATAGAACAAATAAATAATCCCTAATAATCACACAAATGGAAATGTGAACAGCTGTACACTATGTGAGCCCCTTTCACTCCCATCGAAGCGTACACTGTGGGATAAGGCTGAGTACTGGGATGTCCGGCTGTAGGTGGGGGGCTCTGGGTCGCCTCACACCCCCCCCCAGCTGGGCAGTTTAATCTCACCTCTGCCCTGTGTGCAGCTTGCATGCTTTTGCCTGTGTTGTGTGAATTTCCTTTGGCTGCTCCCACCTGCTCTGGCAGTCTAAACCCATACAGGCTAACCGGCCTGAATGAAAAGATACCTTCTGCTGTCCTGTAACATCGCTGCCCCCCCAACACCTCCCCGGCTGGGAGTTTGGAACTTGCCCTCTGCCCTGTGCCCCCCCCCCCCCGCATTCCAGTTTATTCCCATACGGCAAATACATGTAATTGGGCTAACTGGAGTCTCTAAACTGCCCATCGTGCATGAGTGTGTGCATTGGATGTGCTCTGAAATGTACTGGCATCCCAGTCTGGATTATCTGGGATGGGCTTCAGGTCCCCATGACCCTGATGAGGATAACTGGTTGCAAGATGGATGTACAGTGGTACCTCAGTTCTCGAACTCACTAGAACTCACTAGAACTCACTTGAAAGTCGAACGAACCAGTTTGACCTAGAACTCGATCTGAATATCATAAGTCGAACTGTGAACACTGACCTAATATAAACTGTACGCGACAGGAAATGAGTCATACTACAATGCAATTCTTACTTGAATGCCTTCTTCACAGTCTGGACGATTAACCAAATAAAGCAGTGCAATATTACAGTAACTAACAAAATAAATAAACCACTAACTTACGTGTATTATTAGAGCATTTATGTCATTTATTTAAACTTTATTTTACCAGGTAAATTAACTGAAAACCAGTTCTCACTGCTTTA
>JAODJU010000014.1:13300256-13314645 GCA_026776725.1 Gnathonemus echidnorhynchus
GCGGGGGGGGGCCGGATGGGACCTGACATGACAAACGTGGCAAACTGGCGGCAGGCTGAGAATTACCCCAGCATGGATTAGCATGTACTGTGCCTAAACATAGAAAGATCTAAGGAGCGGAAAGCTAACACAGTACAGTTATGCAGTGCTTAAAGACGGGATATGTCATGAGAAATGTATCGTTAGGCCATTTTGTCATTCTGTGAACTTACACAAACCTAGATGGTATAGCCTACTACACACAGGCTGCAGTAAACCTTTTTTTAAGTAGAAAGCGTACACTGTAAAATAACGATAAATGTACAGTATAGTAAATACATAAACCAGTATGTGCTATACGATTACACGACCGGCAGTGCAGTAGGTTTGTTTACACCAGCATCACTACAAACATGTGAGTAATGCGTTATGCTATAATGTCACTAGACGACAGGAAATTTTCAGCTCAGTTATAATTGTATGGGACCATCATAAATGTGGTCCGTCATTGAGTGAAATGTGGTTACAGTATGTGACATATGATTGTATTATAATACAGCTAATGGAAACTAAAGCTTAAATGACAAAAATGTTCATGAGCAGATATTTAAAATGGAAATTCAGGCAGCATGAAATTTTGGATTTAATGCAAACTTTATGTATAGTACTTTTAATAATATAGAAATTTTCTAGGACCACTTCATACCATCCAGAACTGAGCAGTTTTAATGTGTCAGTCTTGGCATAGTTCTCAATAATTGCAAGTTTCCATTTTTTAAGTTGGCATATAGTCACTGTCAGAATCAACCTCGAAACTTAAGGGTAATGAAATTAGAAAAAAAGTGACAGCTTGGTGGAAAGAGTGTGGAGTGAAAGCAGTGGAAATGACATTGCCGGCTGACTGACTACAGATGGTGACAATAGCTCTAGGTCTACCAACGTGGCATTTTCTGGAGGTGACATCGACAGCTAAAGGACTTTCGAAGTGAAAAAGATATAAGTACAGGCAGATACTCGTCATGATGATAGGGCTGATTGGCCGACAGGGAGGTCAGTAGTACTTCGCTGAATGTGGCTAGATTGATGACTGTGTACGTCGAACTGCCAAAAATCTCCACTTTGTAACAGCTGCAACTGAGCTTAATGAAAATGATTTTTTTTTTGCAATTTATCAATACAAGGAAATCAGTGAGTCAACCCGGAGTCTAAATGACAAGCATGAATTCATTTCTTCAGGTGAAAGTAGCAACATTGATAAGATAATTAACATACCTGTTAAAATTATCCATCCATCCATCCATCCATCCATTCAAGCATCCATCCTTCCACTAATTCCATATCCTAGTCAGTATTATGGGGGGCCTTGATCCTATTCCAAGCAACATACAGAACAAAGTTGGGGTACATCCTGAATGGGATGTGTTCAAATTATTGATATTATTTTTTATAGCTACCATTGAAGATGTTTTCAATAAGCTGAATCACTGTGGTTTTCAGTTCATTTTTTTGCTCTTATTTTATGGTCTGTCTTTAATATAAATACAATTAAAAGTAATATTCTGTACTTCTGTGTTAGATATATTTCAATTATCATTGCTCTATATTCTTTCTTTCGAAAAAGAAAATGATTTTTAGGCATTCTCAGCATACAAATTATGATTCGCATAATTCATTGATTGATTCTTCTTATAATAATTCTACTTTTTCTCCCAAACTTATAATAAGGCAGATGAGTACATTTTTTAAACAGAATTAAGTCTAGTAATATTTCATCTATCTCAAGTTGCATGTAATGAATACTAATTCCCCCTGAATATATTTGCTTCGTATATTTACCACTGGGGAATTTTTTTCCAGCTTTTTTGCCTACCTTGCACATCCCCGCCATAAACATGTAACCATGACAAGTAAGATGTGACAAAATATTTTCAACTGTGCTCTTGTAATCTTTGCTTCAGTGCCAACATGCCACACACCATAAATGTGTAATCCACATAATTTAATTTGTCTTCTGAAGTTCTCTCTCGCCTGCCTATAGTGTGTCCACGAGATGCAAAACGTCATTATGATTTTGGAGGAGGCTTTTCCATAACAAAACACTATTGAAGAGCACACGATATGTTAGCTATGCTATACTTAAATCACGGTGTGGATGGTCAATACTTCTAGCTCCACATCAATATAGGGGTTTGCCTCCACACATGGGTTTAGGGGAATTTAGCCCAGTGTGAAACCACCTGCTTAACAGCAAACCATTAGCCATAAACCAAACCCAGAAATAACTCAATGGAAAATTCTGCTTCACTATTCATTAGCTCACAATAGAAACAAATGTTTACAAATTACACACTTAATTAAAAGCTATCTAACAACAACGATTTTCCCTAAGCTGTTCAAAGCTAAATTGAAACCTAAGCAGAAAGAGAGTTTTGTTCATTAAGCATGAGATAAGTCTGGTATTGTTCATATCAATCTTAACCTTTGGCAGATTCAAATAAAGCCTGACCTTTCTGCTTCACTCTGATATTTTCCTTTGGCTTTGAATTATAACCTCTGATCTGGGTCACCAATAAACAGGACAGGCTGGAATTGATTTATCTTGGCTGCATTAACTTACCATAAATCATTTTTTTCTTATTCGTTTCTTCAGGACTATTTTCAATCAAATGCAATATGTGAGAAGGTTGGTGCATTATATTCATATTAATTCCAGTCATTATGGCAGTTTGTTGATTTTTTTTTTCATGCTGTAACCTTCAATGGTCATTCTTTGCACTCAAAAATATTTCACAGAGCATAAATATGACTTTGCAGTTTGCAAAAAGTCAGACGGTGGGTGTAGCAGCCGTCGTTACATGTATTTATATTAACGTTCACATTCCGTGGATCTGTAACATAAAATATGCTTAAAATAGTTTCTTATGACAAAGCACATGACAAGTGCCCCAGATATTAAGAAAAAAATGACATAATTTCCAAAAATAGTCTTTGTTATATCAACGAAAACACATCAAATTTCCTCAAATGTATAATTTCTTGACAATATTAAAATGTAAAAAAGGCAAGATGCTTGAAACAGCTGCATTTGAATTGATGCACAGTATGGTCTTGTTGCTGCTGTTTATATGGATAGAAACAGCTACAGCAACAGTTTGGATTCTGTATAGAATCTGACCCATAGACTTTATTGTTTTGTTTTCTTTGAAGTGGTTCTTCTTTGAAGTTTGCATCTATGTCTTCTCTCACATGGAAACAGAAAAGTTTTTTTTTTTTACTACGTTTCTTGTTGTGCTGCCATCCTGAAATCATGTGACTAATACCAGGAGTTTCAGCCAGTAATGGGAACAGTGCTTTGTCCACTTGCTCCTCCAGTTTGTCTCCTCATTCCCTCACTTACCAGCCCTTTATCTCCTTGACTGACAGGGAAATACTGATTAACTGACCCATGCGTGACAGGCAGCTGGGCTCTGTTGTATATTGCCAGTGCAGTACCTTGGACAGCAGCCACCTGTCACACTTCAGGACCGGTCTCTTGGAGAGCTGGCCGGCATGTGGCCTCAGGGCCACGCCCACAGTGACACACGGCTGGAGATGAATGATCACAGCAGCTGCTGCTACTGTCCCAGCTTCACCAATCACTGCAGAATAACCTTCCTGATTATGCATAAATTTGACCTAAAATGTATCATCTAAATAATAAAAATAATATGCCAATATAACATTTAATAAACAAAATGTTATACTTTGTCATTCATATATTGATCTAAGGGATCCAACATTAAATTTTTGTAGAAAGAAATCAGGGGCGGCATGGTGGTGCAGTGGTTAGCACTGTTGCCTCACACCTCTGGGACCCGGGTTTGAGTTTCCGCCTGGGTCACATGTGTGTGGAGTTTGCATGTTCTCCCCATGTTGTTGTGGGGTTTCCCCCCCCACAGTCCAAAGACATGCTGAGACTAATTGTAGTTACTAAACTGCCCATAGGTGTGATTGTGACCTGTGATGGGCTGGACCCCTGTCCTGGTTTGTTCCCCACCACATGCCTGTAGTTTCTGGGATAGGCTCCAGACCCCCCGTGACCCAGAAGGATAAGCATTTTGGAAAATGGATGGTTTGTAAACCCTTGCTTCTTATAACTGCAGCAAACCCATTGAGTGGCAATGACATCAATATTTAATGTAACTGTTGATCAGTCCCCTATATTTGCCTGGGAAATTACAGCCCATTCCTCCTTACTACAGTACAGAATTACTTCAACTCAGTGTCGATGGTGGGCTTCCTTACATGAATGCCCCATTTCAGATCCTAACACAATATTTCTGTTGGATCATGGTCTGGACTTTTCAGAATGCTAACTCTCATTGGTTTCAAGTATCCTTTGGTAAGCTAATGGATCTTTTCATTATGTTGTTACAAGTCCTTTGGTTGAGTTTACCAATCCAGAATTCATAGTGTTATCAATGATGGCAAACTGTCCTGGTTCCATGTAATCCAAACAGGCCCACCCCATTTTACTGACACCACCCGTTTATGACTGGGATGCCGTTAAGTGGGACACAGTGTATGGTTTTGGCCAAACATACTCATTTCTCATTTAAGCCAAAAAGTGTGAGCTTTAACTTTTCTTATCCTGGTCAAATGCTCGATAACTGTTATTGTCGAGTTATTGTTTAAGTTTGCTTTTAGATTGTATGGTATTGCTGAAGCTATTCTTTCAGATCATGAACCTCAATTCATGTCATGAGTCTGGAAGGCCTTTTGTTCCTGCTTGGAGGTTTACTACCTCAGGTATGGCCTGACAGAGAGCTGGGTCATTTCTTTCTATTGTATTAGGCAAGAAATCAAGAATATTGGACATTGTACTGTAAGCTCTACATGTAGCTACAAAATTCCACCATAACTTTAATCCCCTTCCAGATATATTTGGGATATCAGGCCCCACTGTGCCCAGTAAATGTTCCAATTTTCTTTGGAAATAAAGGCTGATTTTTCTTTTACTTTGACTCTGTGTGACAATTTTCTAGTGGTGAGCAAAATGTTTAGCTAAATATGTCAGAAAAATACGAGTCAATGCATAAATGTAAAGGCTTTCTACTTTGTGAATCAGCACACCGTGTGTCCCAATGGCAGGTCTCCGATCAAATTTATTATACCATTGCTAACAGAGAAAGTTTTACAATGAGCCACAGCCACCTGGGGGCCAGAACCTGTAATGTCCACAACCTGCTAACCGTATTTTGGTGACCACTCCAGGCTGAGCTAGTTTATAAGAATGATTCTTTAAGCTGAGAACTGATTCGCCTAGAAAGTCATGCGGACAACATCCTTTGAACCAGAGGGTTAATCCCCACTACGTTCAATGAGCCGGACACTCTTCCATCTGCACAAGTTGGACTACGTACTGATGCAGTAAAACACATGCAGCTTGGGTGCCTGTCAGCATCAGACAGAATTTGCAGAGTGGAACAACATCTATGGCTGTACTGTGGCCTGTCAGGTCACTTCAAGGCAAACTGTCACTCTTGACCTACTAGATCTAGTCGTCCAGGCAAGCATGTGGTGAGTATGATTTGTCCACCCATCTCCACCCAGGAAATTCGATTTCTGGTACAAATGTAACCACTGTATCTATGTCAGAGCCCTACTGATTCTGGATCCAGTAAGAAAGAATCAGGTATAGCATTACCAGATTCTGGTCCCCCAATGTCCTTGCCCTTTATCAGCAAAGGACAGCAGCAGCAAGCTCATAGGATCACCCAGACTTACACTACAGGTGGGTCTACGCTACACTGAATTTCTGACACTCATTGCCATAGAATTACCCTCCAATATTTGGTATACCATAATCCCAAGAAAGACCTAATTGCCTGAGAAAGAAATTGCTTCTTTCAGGGTTAAATGCAGAAAGTCCTGTATCCTCTGACACGCCATTCACTTCTCCCGATTATCAAGATTTAGCAGAAAGGCCTTTAGCAAACAGTGGACTACACGTCTACTTCCACATAAACCTTGGGATTATGCCATTAATCTGCTTATCGGACTCACTTCCCCTAGGGGTCAAATTTATCCATTATCCACGTTTGAGTCTCAAGCTATAGAAAATTATATTCAGGAGGCACCGTACTAAGGCTTTGTCCATCCATCTATCTCTCTTGCTACTGCCAGTTTATTCTTTGTCTGTCTTCAGCCTTGTATTATATATTGTGTCCTGAAAGACATGACAGTGAAATAAGTCTGAAAGCAGATTCCTAGACTATACTCCAGGTGAATGCTCAAAGAGGGCAAATGGACTTGTTGATAGTGGCAGCAGTAAATAATTGACACACGCCTGTGAAAATCAAGGAATTACAGAAATTTCTGGGGTTTGCAAAGTTTTATTATAATTTTTTTGCATCGCTACAGTTCTGTTGCTGCACTTCTCATAGCCTTTGGAAAGGGCAGTTCCCATAGGCTCAGTTGGAATAAAAGGAAACATTCTGATACCTCAGTACCTTCTGTCGCCAAAGTAAATGCTTCACAGTTCAGAATGGGGAAAGTTTTGTCCCATGGAAAGGTAAGCAACCTAAGTAGCATCCTTGTGCATTCCTTTTCGAGGAAGCTTTCCTGCATAAAAAGAATTATGACACTGGCCACAGAGAACTCATGGCACCGTCTTGAGGAGATTAACACATTTTTGTTTCTAGCACATCAAGATTTTGAGTACATCTGGCCTGCCAAAAGATTAAGTATCCCTCAGGGACGATGGCCTTCAGTTGATTCCAGTTCACCTGTTGTACAGGACCAGATCCAAGAACACTAAGGCCAATGCCCTATTCAGACTCCATGACAACTAGAGGAGCTGGACAGCATCCTCCCTCCCACAGGCATCATCTTATCCATTTGGTGATATCATGGATTAGACCCAACAGGCCCTTCGATCTGACCCAACTCCTGCTGGGTGTCCTCCTCAAAAGACCTATGTCTCTGCCTTACTATGTCTCCCTGTGTCACAATAAATTCATTCTGATCCTAGTTTTAGTCACCCAGGTTCCTTGCAAGTAAAATCTTCTGGTGGATTGCCACCTGCTCTCAGAAACCTAATTCTGGCCTTGGATACGTTCTCCAACAGGGTGTCAACAGAAAAAATACAGGAATTCTATTTCACTTCTATGCCTTTCAAACATGCGGGCTGCATGAGCAGATTGTTTCTGATCTAGATCCTAAGATTATAACTCAGATCTGGTCTGACTTTTCTTAAATCTCAATGTACATATGAGTTTGTCATCTGGATGCATATTAAATCCAGTGACCCAAACAGACATCTTTATCTGAAGATATTGAGGTTTCATTCCCACCAATACAACTGATGTACAGTAGGTTCCTTCCCTGGATGGGATATAATGAATTCTCTCATTATTGAATTTGCTAATGGCGCTTTTCCACTGCTACCAAGAACTCAGCCGAACCGTGAAGAGACGGTTTTCCATTGTAGATTATGTGAGCTGTACACCAGCTGTACCTGCGCACACATGGCCCTGCCCGAAAGCATGACTAAACCAAGCTGGTTGTGTCACTATCATCTGATTGGTCGAAATGTACGGGGGGAAAAAATCAACTGGTCTATATATTTTTTATTATTATTTATTAGTAGTAATATTGCACACCACAATTAATTTATTCATTTCCGTTAACTCGGAACTTGAAAATATCCAACGCCTGACTTGGAAAAAGTACTATAATATGGCAGAACAGAATGGACTCGTGATGCAAAATTACACAAGCTAATGTTAATTCGGTGAGCGTTTGAGGCTAACAGTGATTCTCACAGACGTGTTAGCGGAAATTAGCACATATATAGTGACAGTTGTCACTCTCCCTGGTTTTTTTGGTCTGGTGAGTCACCAGTCATCCCAGCAGTGGATGAATAGTTTCAGTGCAGTGAAGAGGTGTGCTGTGCAAAGTCATTCCCATGTTCCATGTTTCGCATTAAGGCTAGTAGTACAGCCCCTTGCTAAGTCTTCA
Organism: Gnathonemus echidnorhynchus; assembly: GCA_026776725.1. Taxonomy (NCBI): domain Eukaryota; kingdom Metazoa; phylum Chordata; class Actinopteri; order Osteoglossiformes; family Mormyridae; genus Gnathonemus; species Gnathonemus echidnorhynchus. The sequence continues at coordinate 13,308,237 of JAODJU010000014.1, forward strand.
CCCTTAATCCTGGATCATGGTTCTGCTTATGCAGTCAGTAGCATCCTGATTGATTCCCATCATCAAATGAGACGTCTGCAGTAGCTGGTGGACTGGGAAGGCTCTGGAATGAAGGAAAGGTCCTGGGTACCAGCACTGGATATCTGGGATCCTTTGCTCACCGAGAAGCTCCATTGTCCCATCCTTATTGCCCTGCTCTTCAACCTCGCTGGAGACCCAGATGAAGGTGGTGTCCATTAGAAGCATGTCAGACACAGAATTTGAGGGAGGGAGGGCAAACAACCCTGGGCCCACACTCTAGGGAGCCCCCTGCTGATCTTGTCTTGTCTACTCCATCTCCACTGCAAACCAGTTACATAATAATTTTGGTTAAAATATTATAATCCTTAATGATATATCTTAAATTTGGCTGATTGATTGCTGAATTTTACCAAAAGCCCCCCTTGTCCCTTCCCTGATCATTAGGTTTTACAGCTGGAACCCTGTGCCTTGATTAGCATATTACTGATGTTTCACTGTTTTTAATTCCCTCTCGTTTCTCTTTCGGCTCCAAAAATAGCTTGAATGGGCCCATTTAGGGGGCCCTCTACCCATGTCAGCCTAGAGCCCCCAGAGAAGTTAGTCTATCCCTGAGTCTGGTGCCATCTATGGAGAAAAGGTTCAGTCACTCCCTCGCTTGCTCACCCAAATGAAATCCTCAAAACTTCCTCTCTTGCTGAAACACCATTAAATTTAAATCATTTATACACATTTTCAAACACCATTAGCAATTAAATTCCATATAACAAACAAAAAAACTTATATTTTCTTTTATGCTGCATTTTTAGCAGTCTACTGATAGTGTTTTAAACTGATGATAAGAATGTCTCTAACTGGAACTGGAATTTTTTAAGTATTTCTTTCTAGTTCCAAAATGACCCTTGAGAAATCAAAAGGAGTTGATGATTATGATTTTCATGTTTATGTTTCTTGTGTTTTTTAATATCCATAGTGATTTGCTTGTGCTCTCTAATATCCTTAATGACATGCTTAATCAGTCCTTTAGCTGTAACTGTAACTATAATCATAAAGTTGACATTTTAAATAATGATCACTGAAACAATTTACATGAATTATGGCATTTGCAAAAATCTAAGCATTTTATTGCAAGGCTGCATGAGATCAGAATTATAACTTTGTTTAAAAGGTCTAACAGTTACCCTAAAAATACAGAAATACCAAGCTTTAGAAACATTGCAACATGCAGCAGTATATAGTGTTATCCATCACTCAAAATTAAACAATAGATAGTACCGTTACGAAAACTGTAAGTAATATTCATCTGGGTGCATATCTTATTAGTATGCAGGGTTGTTCACAGATAGCTGAAGTAGAAATGATGTTGATTTACCTGTCATAAGCAATGTTTCATTGGAAATTTCAATAAATTGAAAAAAAGCCTTTATTTTCCCAGTGTGAAATGCATTCGGTATGGGTTCTTTGGGACTGCTTTTAAAAGGCTAAGCTGAAATGTTGAGCTTATTAGGTTGCCTATCCTTTCCTTGTTAAAACAGTTTATGAGGTTATTGCCAATATGGTCCCATAAAACGACATACAGCTTGATGCTCGAGTAACAATTTAATTTTTAATAAGCGTGGCAGGTCTCAAAGTTCAAGTTGTTTAAATACAAACAGAAATCACACCTCCACTTCAAAAAGGGGTTAGTAAAGCCATGATCAAAAAAAAGATTATGATAATAGGGAACAGGTCTTCGTACATAAGGCAACAAAGGGAAAGGTGTCTCGAGATAATTGACTTATAATTCATTTTAACAATAACTTAAAAACATCATTAATAGTATTTGAAGGGTTCCACAACCCTGTAATGAGTAAGCAGTTACAGTAGATGGATGGATATATGTGAAGAGTAAATTAAGTACTGCAGAATAAAGAGCCACGTTAAAAGGGAAACAAAAAATAATTATTCTTTTTATTGACCAAAGCAGAGGGACAGTCTTCACTTTTCCTGCCACTTTCATACCTTGAGCCAATCTGCCTACATGTCCAAGATTTTGTCCAGATCTTCTGCTCAACTGGTTACCCTTCCCCAATCATTGCCTGCATATTGAACTCACCTGTAACTTATTTCCTGTTCAATCATCTAAACACGTCTCTCAATCAGTATCCTACTGTGTGGTCCTGTGAGTTTGTCTCCATATTGTGTCTTTCCTTTGTTCTGTCATGTGTTTGTGTTTAATGGTCCCTGGTTTCATAACTTTGTTTTTGGATTGCGATTTGGATTTTGTTCTGTACGCTTATGACTTTTCATTGATTTACACGTTATTCCTGTGTTTTGGCTTTCTGTAATAAACAGCTATGGATCACCCCATACACAGATCTCGGCATGAATCATTATATGAGCCAGCTGTGCCCGGAGACAGATGAGAGCATCCTACCATCCCACACTTAGGTATGTGAAGATGAATCAGCATCCAGTTGAATGTACGTATGATTTAACTAAACCCTAGTTCAAAGATTAAACTTTATTTTTTTTCAATTTCTGCTCTCGATGTCAAACAAGGCTGTTGGGCACACTCAGAATATTGATTACACTATGATAACAAGCGTAAACAGTATTATAATTGAACAGAACATAGATGTGTACACTTGTACTCAATGCCAAGTGCTATATGATCAGCGTCTGTTTATCCTAGTCAGGTGCCTCTACGTGTCTTCAACAACCGTAACCCAGGGCTGGCTCTAGCTACAGGCAGGACAGGAAGCTGCCTCGGGCCCCTCATTTACCTACGCTGTGAAAGAAGTGAAATGATCATTCATTTTTATGGTGGGGGGGCCTCCCATGTAAAGCTATGTTTAGGGCCCCTGAAAAAACAGAGCCAGCCCTGCCACTACCCATCATTTTTTTTCTGTAATCCTGTTTAATTCTTGTCAATTGTTACACATCCATGTGCTGACAATCAGCCATCATACACACCTCACATGTTAAGCATAATTTAAGCAAATTTGTAAAAATCTGTTTTTCAATTTATGGGAGAAAGAAGCAGAAGCTGTGACTGAATGAAATTGCGAGAAGGGTGATTTGCTTCAGTTACAGATTTTTGTTTATTTTGTTTATTTGGCAAAAGTTGTTGATCGGGAGGGCGGGGGGTAAAAATTTTACTGAACAAAGTTAGTTGGGGCCCCTTTTTAGCAGAGGCTCATGGGCTCCAGCCTGGGGAAGAATGTGCATTAATGCACTTCTGGTGCTTTCAGGTACTGTATAAGATGATAGTCAGTCTTCAACGTCAAGAAGCACAATCTATAAGCTTTGGACTTGTTCATGAATCCAGTAAACAATTAAAGTACACCAAATGCTCATGTCATGCAGTACAATTACATTTCATACAATTTAATAGAAAATTATGTATTTAATATTGTACCCCTAGTAAAGACTTCTACGAAAAAAAGAGTTTAGAAAAACATTTTCATAAGCAGTCCATAAGACTATATTGTACAGAATCAGCTATCACCAATTTCTCGCCTCACTTTTAAGTAACCCGCCAATTTCAGCCTTGATTAATTGACGTCATACTTGTAATATATAAAGTAATCAGTGTTTAAGGACTGCATAGAAGAGTTTAAACTACGCATGCTTCCTCGGGATGAATATTCTCCCCTCTGAAATAGCTTTGCCTCAAAGTGTATGACGAATGTTTTTTCAAAATATAATACCAGCTCAATGCAGCATGCACACATTTACATATAAATATATAGTATTTACGATTATAAAGATATTTGAAATATACATTTAGTCATGGTACCTGTCAGGCTCCCTCTCTGGTCTTCAGGGGTTAAACGGCGTGGCGCTGCGGAGAGGGACGCCGCTTCCCGCCGAACCGCGGCGCTGCACGTCGCAGCCGGACTCCGCTCCGTACCCCCGCCCCATGTCTCTCTCCTACATTACGGCGTTTCAACAGATGGCACCGTGTCCGATAACTTCCCTCTCACCGGCTTAAGGGGCAGCCTGTAAGGAAACTTGCTGAAACACCGGCGGATTTTGTCGCCGCTCTGAAGACGGGACTTGGTGACATTATCCTCCCCCCCCCCCAGTACTTGCTGGTGTCTAACGCCGTTTCCAGCGAAGGTTTCCGCCGGGTTTACCCCGCGACCTCAGGCTCAAGCCACTCGAACCCATCACTCGGTCTTCGGAAAAGCTGAACTTGGAGCAAACCTGACTCGGCTTTTGTGGTGGATTTTCCCACTGAAAGGTATGTGTTTTCATGTATTCGTAATATACACATTTAATTATGCATTATGCCTAATACATTATTTCTATAGTATTTGCGTTATTATGAATATACAGCTTGAGTAAGTATTTGGCAGTGCAACTTTTTTTTTTTCTTAACATTTCTTTTTGTACTTCAGGATTTCTTACGTGACGTTGGTCCTTATCTTTATGTTATATGCAATACAACATTAGGCTGTGTATTGGGTTTGTAGGTGGTCTTTATTAACCCAATTAAAACAATATTGCCAAAGTGTCTCAGATTATGGGAAGTGTAACTCACACCGCAGCACTCGGGACGCGTGAGATAACTCGTTTTTATATCTTCCTTACGTCATTTAAATTTGCACGTAGATATTAAATGTTCCACCTAAATACTTCCATTCGTGTAACGCTGCACCATTGGTGACTACCGGAGTGAGGAGTGCAGTCCTTGACACAAAAGTAAAGTTAACTTAACAAACAACTTAACGTATTGGAGCGCCGTATGTATTTAAAAGAAGTTTTCTCTAAGGATATTATATAGGCAGCATTCTCTCCTGAGTCAGATGTATAGTACATTTGGCTGAAATTGAGTTTGCTTTTGTACAATGTGATCTTTGTAGAATTAATATTAAAATATGAAAAAGAACTATTTTGCTTGATGTTGTATAAAGGGAGTAGGTGCTTAAAACCGAAAGGCTATGCTTGTTCATTAAATACTATGGTATGAGTGTTAGGAAATACACTTCCAAAATGTTAACCTAGATCTGAAGTTGCGCCTCTGTTAGGATGCTGTTTATTCTTGTTTATCTTTTCATGTCATCTTTCTTGCACATTCTCCCTCCCCACTCAGTTCTGCAAAGGACAGCACTTTTTGTGAACCCTAGGATGTCCACAGAATTTAAACCACAACACCACCACAAATTATATCCACATCTTCAGAAAGAAAGCTAGCCCTCCTGCTTGACTTGGAAGGGGACTTAACGATGGCCCCTTTTCTCAGACTTTGGTGTTGGTCTTACATTTCCACATGACGTAACTTATTGCATGGATTTGTAATAATACACTGTGAAATCCTGTCCCCCAATAAGGTTAATTTTTTAATGTAATTTAGCAGATGACTGAAGCGGAAAGAATGAATTTTGCAAAAGTTATATATCATATTTGTTAAAAGCTAAACACCTTTTAGAATGATACATATGCATGTAATGCTGCAAACTTTATAGTGGCTTTCGACAAAATAATATGGAATGAAGCTGGTTGGATGAGACACTGGCTGCGCTTCGCAATGTGAACGGCGAGCATTCATGGTGATGTTGGAAACATGGTGGTCGTGCTGCAGCTAGCAGGCAACATGACTGCCATCATTAAGCAGCAAACTGTAAATAGTGAAAAATGAGCGTGAAACCTCTACCAGTGTAAGCTTCTGAAATGCAATTTAGTTTTTATTAAATATTACTCAACATTAAATTACTTTTTTCAAAATAGGATTCGGTCTGCCATTACTTAGTTCTCTACATAAAATAAATATGTGAAGAAACCCTCAGAAAATTCTAGTGTCAGAGATTAGCTATACTTAGACTCTCATAGGGGGAAACCGTGAAATGGTTTAATGTGCATCAAAGATGGAGTTCACACTTGACTGAAGAGGTGTTTATTTTGTCCTGAATGTCATTTTCATACATACATAGATTCATACATTCATACAAGACATTTAACATAAGTATGGTATTGCGTGTAAAATATCTGAGCGACTTATCTATTTACACCTGGTAAAATATAGTTTTTACAGTTTTGATGAATCCAAAAGACTACTCTTGTGTAGTTTACAGAAACATAGGAACTCCACAGCTATCAGCACAAAGTTCATATACACACCACTGTCACTCATGAGGTTGAACTAATGTGATTTTGTTGACCATTATATCGTTTCTCTACTTGATTTTTAATGCCAAAAATAAAAGACGAAATTAAATGAGCAATCTATTTTTGAATGTATTGGCATAACTTTGGGTAGCTGTGTTCCAATGTCTTAAAGTGCCTTAAGCTTAGGAAAAGTCAGCCGCAACTATTTTCTTATGGTGGTAATTAGAGATGCACCGATACCGATATTCGGATCGGTATCGGCGCCGATCCAGACCTATTTGACGGATCGGGTATCGGC
>JAODJU010000014.1:13326290-13380178 GCA_026776725.1 Gnathonemus echidnorhynchus
TTCCAATTTGCCTTTTCATTTTCAAGTTCACTACATGCAAATATATGTTAATCAGAGCGGGGCGGTGGGCGGAGCTATGGATCACAGCTGCGCTTTCTCAGTGTGTTTGCCGATTCCGAGCATTTGTGTATAACTGTTTCATTATTGCTGACACTGTTATATTAAAATTTATATTTTTATATTTTTGTTTTTTTGGTTTCAATTATTTTTATTTAAAATTATAATTCAAGAACTGTAGTGTGGTAGCTAAATGGGTAGCATTTGTCCCACACGCCTCCAGGGTTGAGAGTTTCAGTCCCAGCCCTGACTCCGTGTGTGTAGAGTTGGCGTGTCCTCATCTTGTTGTGTGGGTTTCCTCCGGGAGCTCTGGATTCCTCCTGTAGTCTAACGACATGGCGAATTACCGTCTCTAAATCGCCCACACTCTGTAAATGTGTGTGCGCCCTCCATTTGACCGAAATCACATCCAGGGTGCAGCCTGCTGTATATAGATGGACAGTAATCCACGCTTCCCTTAGCATATTGATTGAAAATGGATGATACACATCTATTAAACAATGATAGATGGCAATATTCAGTAGTTAATATTTTTTTGTGATTAGGGGATGTACTCCTGTAATAGATTTGCTAATAAGCTTCAGTGGGAACAAATAAATGTGGCTTCCGATCTCGGCAGATCCCTTAAGTGAAACATTTCCTCTCTAGATATTATGACGATACTGTAATCGTCTGTTACTTGATTAATACGGAGCCAAAGTAAGTGCAAGTCCTGCATCTCTGCATATGGAAGGCTGTCATCTTTGCACTTTGCAGCAGAAGAGTGGTTCACAAAACGGTTCACAAATAGGATGCAGGGAATTTTTGTGTATCTACTGTCATGTTTTATACTTTCATGCTTCCCTGAACAAAGACTCCCATGGTTCAATTGGCAAGTAGAGAAAACTGACAGAAACTTGTGGAGTTTCTCATTTATGTCTGACACTATTCTTTTAAATCTAATAAACACGTTTTGTTTGTTACCTGATTGCAGTACTTTCAGTTCTGGTTTTTCTTTTCTATTACAGGAGATAATAGAAGAGTATGAACTATTAAGCACAATCCATTCCTGAAACTTCGTGACAAGGTATGGTAAGTGACTTGAAGATCATACAAAAAAATGGACGAGTTACCTTCAGGACGCTAGGATATCTCCTGTTTGAAAAACCCTCAGAATTGACACAGAAATAGGTTTTATATTGCCTGTTGATTCTCTTTTAACCATATTTACCAAGTTATACACATCTGCCTGTTAGAGAGGGGGCGCCATTGAGTCATAACCTAATGTGCCTTTATTTTTTCCAGTTGACAATCTTGAATTTGATTCATTAATGTCTATAGAGAAATTATACAGCTCTGGAAAAACTTTAGAGACCACTCTATATTTTTTAAGAATCTGCATTCGTAAACCCTGGTTTAATCCTGATTCTACTGGCAGAAGGCTACACTACAATGCAGGCTGCTTCCAGGCTCAAAGTTTATACGACAGCAGTATGCAAGAACAAAGTGAAGCAGGAGACACTGGGAATGACCAAAAACCAGCCAGGTAAAGGGCAGAAGTGACTTTATAATGCCAGAGATGACCGTCAACTTATCCGGCAGTGACTCATAAATGACCTCAAGTGACCTTCGAAAAAAATGGGAACTATTAAGTGGTTTGAAATGCACTGCTAGGACGGTTCATAACAGGCTCATAGAAGCAGGACTGATGACCCATAAAGCAAGGAAGAAGCCCATCAGTGAGAAGCGGGGAAGAGCCAGGCTGCAGTTTGGAAAAAAAAATGTACATTTACAGGCACATATCTATAAATCGACAAATGAGTGAAACTGAAAAAATTGCTGTGGGCTCTTAATTTTTTCCAGAGCTGTATGTGTTTACTATGTGAACAGAGATACTTAAGTATGCGGTTGGAAATGAGTCGTTGCAGCTATTGTAATGTAGTGTTTGATGATAGTAAAAACTTCAGTTAGATGGGACTTTTGAACGCAGAAATGTATTTTTAATAGAATGCCAATCTGCAATTTACCCAGGTACGTTTTCTCCCAGTACTTTATGCGCTGATTACTAGTCAGGCAGGAATAGGTGACAGAACATAACAGCAAGTTCACAGCCAGAGTGTGTTAGTCATGAGAAAATATATGATGTAAAAGGATTATGCTGAGTAATTACTGCAGAGGAGAGATTTGATGTTAAATAAGACATTTCGGGAGCAGTGTTACTTGTCCTTATGAAGACTTTCATAAAAAACACGATGCAAACACACCTCGTCTCCCCTGTTTAAGGCAGCCAAGGTCTCGTGTTTTCATCACCATGTCTTTCAGGGGATCAGTATTGGGCAGTAATTAATCCAGGCCCGGCAGCTCCCTGACAAAGCGTGCCCAGTAAGCTCTTACCTGTTTTCAAACCGGTGTCTTGCGCCTGTGTCTCATATAAGTCAAACACTTCTGCTAACGAACGACTGAATAAATAAATAAAATGAAAAGATACAAACATCATTCAATGAGTGACTAGCTAAGCACCACAACTGCTGATTTGCAAAGTCTAAGACAAACCTGAATTAAGTTATTTTGGTAATTCTTCACTTACAGTAAGGCCATGTTTTTAGTAATTTGTAAACACATTCATAATGCATTATAATGCATTCATAAAGCATTATAAACATGGCTATATTTATTTATAAAAAGGCATAACACATTACAGCCATGTTTATTATGTATTATGAATGCTTTTTGAAGCTCTCATCTATAATGCACTATAGATACCTTCATAATGCAGTACAAAGTATGCTATGTCATTTCATTAAAATGAATCCAATTAAAAATTCACAGCCAAGTAATTAAAACACCTTCCAGATTATAAATGTGATCCTTCACAAGCACCTTGAGAAAGGACGTGGCCTGCTCTTCAATGGCTGCACATCTCTCACAACTGAGAGTTATTAAATGTCATTTTTTATTAAACTGTCATTAATAATAATACTTTTACCACTCTTTTCGACTGATTTAACAGCAATTGAACAGGAAAAGGGCAAGTGTTGCAGGAACTTTTCTGCCATGCAGTATTATATCAAGCTGTGGGGTTATGTAAAATTAATTATTACCTTCTCCACCAATCAAAATGGAGTGTTTATCAACACCTCTGTGACAATAGGCTTCTCATTTAATTTTGCAGTACTGAGGTCACAGACGTGACGTTACATGAATAGGTGTCACATGCGTATTGGGTGGGAGCCCTCGAAGCATTTTGCATTCCCTCAAAAGGGACCTGTTCACATTGTCGCTGTGGCCTTAGTTACTGTCTCTTTTTTAGCAAACTGTTGAACATCTGAACTGCTGGAATATTAATCATGACCTCTGCAAATGCAGTCATTTAGGACAATCAGTGGACCTACTGTAGATACAGTTATAAATAAAGAAATCCACTTGTTCCCCAGGAAAGGCCTTTCACTTTGCTAATATTAGGATATACTTTTGTTACGTTTTTCTTGAATGATATTTTGTTTCATTCAGGAACACGTCTAAAGACGGCATAGATTCAACACAGAAGTATAATCAGCCTTAACACATTGTCATTGATTTGGAGTTGTTTTGACAGTGTGAAATGTGGAATTTGAATAATCAAATAGTTGTATGTTTAACAGAAAATGTTTATTCTCATTGTTCTAGCCTTCTACTTTTTAAATGCCCTATAATGAGCCACAACCTCACAATTTATTTTCATGCAGTGCTTTCGGTTTGTTGCACGTACATTAAGCCTAGTTTTATTGACCAATTACATCAAATCACTTGACATATATTGCAAGTTTACCAGTTCCTTTGTGCACAACAAAATGGTTTCCATGGAAACCAAATACTCTTTAATAGTCACCTATTGACTGGCTGTGGTTGACTGAGTGGCTTGAAACACTTAAAGGGTAAATTCGCTCCAGTGCATTGTAATATCTAAAACTTTGCTGTCTTTTAATGTGGTTTAAGAGACTGCTGAATACAAGACACTCAAGTATAAAAACTATGCAAATCAGGGACCACACATTAACAAAACAATGCACAATGCATATTTAGACTGATTGTGAAAGCTGTTGAGGTCCATGCTAATATAGACAGAAGTCATTTAGCAAATGCATAGATTGGTGATGCGTCTGTGATTTCCACTATACATATATATAACTGTTTACCAGATGAGTTAAATAATGTAATCACTTTGCAAGGTAATCTTGATTAAACTGTTTAATACATAAGGAATAGCGTACAGTCATTTGTAGTGGTTTAACCGGAATAATATTGTGAATATTTCCTTACATGAGCAGATCAAATATGGGTCATAGCCTCTACATAGAGACAGTATGCCTGTATTTCCTAAAGGCTAATCAAAATCTGATTATTCTTTATCTGTATCTCCACAAAATTTGATATCTTTCCTGTAATGTACCTCTACGTTGTGTATATACCCAAACAAATACCGTAATCACAAAAAATGTTGGAAAAAACCACTGAATATGGCAGCTCAATAATTTAATTATAAAAGGAATGGGACAAAACAAAATAGTGTCTGAGCATAATGCGGCACAGTGATTTGTGACTGGGGGGACATACCGGCAGCTGAGGACTGCAGCATAATGATAATGTTATGCAATCTTTATTGCGCTTACATCATATTTTATTACTCATCAAATTGGCTGTCAAATAAGAGCAAACATGCTTATTAAATACACGAATGTGCTGCAGTAACAATACGCTGAGTGTTTGGGGAAAAGACCTTGGCTGGGTCGTCAGCCCGTTCTGACCCCTTATGCGTGAACAGCCTGTGCAGAGAGAGCTGTGTGAACCAGTCAGGTGCCAGTACTCCCATTGTGATAAGATCATTTCACCATCAGTCCTTTCTACTGTGAATATGGACCCCTCCTGCAGTATACAAAGAATATAATGTTATGTGATTCCCCTGGTTTAAGCAGTTCACGGCTATTTAACATTTACGTGCTGTTCAAACATGCCGTGTTTAAGCAGATATACACTAAAATTGCGTCTCATCACAAAATTACTCACGTCTTAATGTATACGTGCAGCAAGTAATTATACTCATGTAGTTAAAAAGGCTTCCCTTGTCAGTTGTGATTAATGTAATGTTATAGGTTATATATGTAAGCAATTTTATCAGGGAAAGGTCAAGAAAATGAATTTTAAAGGAGCATATTTCAGAGTAAATACGTCAAGAATTGGATATGATTGGCATAGGCAGGCGGATGTAATTTTACCTTGTTTTTAAAAATTTATGTATGTATGTATAAATGTATGTCTCCCCAGTATTCACACCTGGAATCGGTCAATGTGTACAAATAAGCTATCCTAATTAACGCTCATGTAGCCAGGGCTAACGGAGATTACTGCTGAATGCTGTAGGACAGCGTATTTCACCTTCCCATATGTTCATCGAAATGACAGGTTTAGCTATCCTCTCGTTTCCCTGCTATAAGATGCTTTAAATAGGCCGTGGGCTCCACACATGTATAAACATTAATGTAACCTGTGACTTTATGCACTGTATGGAATGGCTGTGCTCAGTTCAATTTACTGCATCAAGTGTCCCAGTATGTGCAAGCAAGGATTTATTTGCTCCCTAAACCAGTAACTGGATATAATTATATTCTAACTGTCCCCAGGCAGCAATGAAAATCTCAGTCATCTTTTATAGTTTCTCATTACAAGATTATTTTAAACCAAATTCCTCAAACTTCCAAAGGTGCACCAAAAGTCTCCGAATGGCAGCGTTCAGTGCTTTAAGATGTTAAATGACTTCTTGCAGCAATTAACCGAGGCACATTACCAAATATGAAATTGTAAAAGCGACCGGTGATAAATGCAACGGGAGCCCCCCCTGAGCCAGCTGAAGTGCAGCCTGTCTCACCTGTCATCCTTGAGACATGATGCTTGCCTACGTGATCTGGCTGCCGTGGCAACCCCTTGCCTGGTTACCGATGATTCTAGGGCCTGATTGGGTGACTTTATATCTGTGCAATCCAAAAAAAATAAAATAAAATTCGGTTCCAAATATCAGAAGTGGCCTAAGTTTAAATACTTGTTGACTTATAAATGACTGTATTTGTGTTTATCTGTGTGTCACCAAAGCTGGTCAGTTATGGACAGTTTCTGCATTATAGTACTTCATCCATTTTCCCTTTATGCATTACACTTGCTTACTGGTTTTGAACAGCCTGCTCCAGTGAACAGTGAATCCGGTGTCTGCAACAGAATGCTTACAGGGTTAAGAAGGCAGAGACACCCAATCTAAGTGTTTTTCAACATGGTTGTTCCAGTGTCTCAGAAACAGCCACCTTCCTGGGATTTTCACATACTACATTTTCTTTTTAGCAGATGCTTTTGTCCGATGCAATATACGAGTGAGGATCATGTAGTAGGGTCAGCGAGTGTCCCTTGAGCCATTGGAGATAAAGGCCTTGCTGAATGCCCCAGTAGCGACACCAGTGCGCTAGCTGTAATATTGAAACATCGACTTTCCAATCACAAGCACCACGCCACTCGCATACTTCGGCGTCCAGAGGTTTCAGAGAATGGCGTGATGAACCAAACACATCTAGTCAATGGCATTTCTGAGGCTGAAAACATCTTGTTAATGAGAGCGGTCAGAGAACAATGGTTATATTCATTAAAGCTAGCTAGAAGGTCACAAGTGCAAAATTAACAGCTCAATACAACAGAATGACTTCTATGAATGCAAGTCTTTCCCAGACACAGCTGTAATAAAGTGACCAGTGGATTTTTATGTTTATATTACAATTATATATGAAGTAGGATATGCTCCATTTATACACACAGTAGTGCAAATAACAGTTTCTAGATAAATATGTGTTAGTAATACTGGTGGCGTTAGAAAACTCTCTAACAGTGATATGGTAATGGATAATAATTCCTATTGTATTATCAAGAAACGACTGAATGAATTCGTTGCGGCATGTTTATTATACCAAAGCCCAACAGGGAAGTTCTTCAGTGACCGAATCTCAACAGTACTGAAAAATAACAATTTTCAAATGTCATGTTAGCCTGCATTTCAAAGGCATGGAAAACATTGTCTCAGCGAGTCTTTTTATGTTAAAAACCTATAATGTGTGTCTGTTGGTGTGCGGTGTGTGCCAGACAGGGCCGACGCCTGGAGCTGCACTTTGCAGATTATTACTTTAATCTGCTTCCTTTAGCCTTACAGTCGAGTTGCCAAGCGGTGGCTAAAAATGTCAAAAGCACGACTGAGACTGATTGTTAAGGGGTTTCATTTGACCACAGAAGACGGCATCTGTTCATTAATGCATCTCTGCTGTCGTGAAATTAATCTCTTTTGTATTATTGTTTTAAATTGCTTGTTTATTTGTCTAGCACTATGTCCGTGGTTACGCCGTATAAAGGATTTGCCAATATGGGGACTAGTCTCATTATATTACAATTGTATCTGTTTAGTTACTCAAGTTAGTGCCTTCTTTAGACATTACATATTATATTTCATATGGTATGTCATTTAGAACATTTAGAAGCTGTATACACTATATCAGAAGGATGTCCAGGCTGCCCTAGGTAGAATATTAATACATTAAATGCCACGTGCAGTGGAACATTTTACGGTTAAACATAATTATGAAATAGTGAATTCTCTACTTGCGCCAATGGGCTGAATCTACCGTGGTAGACAATTGTTCAGACTATTGAAGATAAGGTTAGGAGTCGGTGGAATAAGTTTAATTGGCCTGAGATAAGGGTGGCATGGTGGGACAGTGGATGACGTTTTTGGGAGTTTCGAATCCCACCTGTGTGAGGAGTTTGCACATTTCCCCTGTAATTCCCACAGTGTGCAAATTAATGTGCTCTGTGATGAACTATCATCACATACAGGGTGTTATTTAAACCGGGTTGTTGCAGAATTACCCAGATCTCACCACTTCAAGGGCTGACGATTTGTGTTTAAGGAGATAATTTGTTCTGCACCTGTGTTGCTGACTTTCCTGTTTTCCCCACCATTCTCTGTAAACTTAAAACAGTATAGTATGTAAAAGTCCCAAGGAGATGACTGTTTCTGAGTTTCTGGAATCGAAACTCACACCATGGAGATGGAGATCCAGTTGTGGAGCGATCCATGATGGTTTTGTTTTACCAAAAAGCAAAGAACAATATTGAATAGAACTCCTAGTCATTAATCAGGCAAATCATCAGTAAACCATACCTGGACAGAACAAAGAAGAGAACTGCGATCCAAAAAGTTGAAATCAGGCAAAGGATTGAACATCAAAATCTTGAATTTTGTCAGAGGGCCCAGAATTTCTAACTATGCCCCTGCAAAGGAACCACTCAGTATGGAAATGAAGTCATAATGCCCCACAAAGGACAGCCTGATCTAAAATGCATTTAAATGATATGTGGGAAATCACTTACAGGTGTATTTAATTAACAGAGAACGACTGTTAATCAAAGGCGAGAAGGACGGCTGTTGTATAGGAGATCTGTGCTGGCTCCTGGATCCTGGATTTGGACACGTCATTGGATCATGAATCTTCGCTGTTGTACTGTTTGATAGTGCAGTAAAGGAATCACTTAGTTGTGGCTTCATGCTGGTTGTGGCTATTCTGGTTATGCCACTGTACCTATTATTGAGAGGCCGCCGGCTAGAATTCCGTCCCCAGAATTGTCACATGTTTGTCGGGTCCTTGAGCGAAACCCTTAACCCCCTCTGAAAGGCTCCAGGGGGCCCCGATAAATGGCTGACCCTGCACTCAGACCTCAAGCTTTGCTCTCAACTGCATATGAGCATGTGTGTCTCAAAGGAAAGAAGGTGGAATATGTCCAAAGAAACATTCCCATGTATCAGTATCTGTGCAAGCGCTACATAAAGCATCATTTCATTTATCATTTTCTCTATGTATTCATTAGCAGCCAAATGATTCACTCTTTGCATTAACACGTAAGTTTACCTAATATAGTTGCCACTGAGTGTTAGTACCGACCAAATAAAATTAGCAGCAAAAGCAAATTAACAGTATTTTTTATAAATCTGGCTTCCAGCAACCTTGATTATTGCTTGATCATTTAGATAACTACATGTTTTATTGATGGAAAAAATCTGATGTTCCTTATTTTGGCTTGAGTTATCAAATAATTACTATTTGGAAGTATTTGGCAAAAAGTATGTAATAATTTGGGACGGACCTTTAGATATATTTTTTATTTTATTAATGCACATATTGTGCATTAGGTTACATGATGTTTTACCACAATAGTAGAGAATCCACGGATAATAAATGGGTGGTATATACTATCCTTTATATAGACAAAATTGTGTGTGTGTCTGTGTGTGTACAGTATATATATATATATTCTTTGTATATTCTTTTTGTATGTCAAAATCCACCTGGGAAACTGGGTGCTTAAGTATTACAAATATAAGTGCTTAAGTTGGTTGAGTGGTCCATAAAGGTAATGTTTTGCACACAAGTTTAAGCACCTGTGTGATACAACCTTATACCTTCGAACTGAGTGGTTGTCCTGCATATTCCTTTCCTTTATTATGACACATGATAAAATGGAAATGAACTGAATTAATTTAATTTGCATATTAAGCATATTTTAATTATGCACTTGTATTAAACTTATATATAAATCCAATATATTTAGAAGTATAGATGTAATGATTCTCCAGATCCATGGTTCAGTTCAGACCTCAATTTTTTGTTTGTTTGTTTGTTTGTTTATTTATTTTTTTGGAGGTGGGTGAATAATAAAATTAGCGAAAAAATCTGGCTTGTATTAATAACCAAGGATTTGGAATATTAAAGAAAGTTATTGTCCATCATGAGCTAATGAATCTATCCTAGTTTTTTATCACAGGCGTAATGTCTCAATCATGATTGGGCCAAAATAGTCATGTGACATGGAAGGCAATAAAATAGGGGTAATGTGTAATATTTATAAAGTATACAGCCTGCTCTAACTTTAAAGAATAATCATTTCTATTTAACAGTTCCGGAAGAGATTGTGAATGCTGTGATCGTGAACGTTTCCATTATAAATATGCTGTGCAATAATACTGTATATTGGTGGTGAGTTCATGCCCCACAATTTTATTTAGATATTTATCAAAAATAATAAGGGTGGAATGATTAAGGTTAAAAGTCACAATAGGACTTTATTTCTTTATAGTGTTAACAGTGTTTAATTCCAAATATGCAGGGATGTGGAGCATGTACTCTGTCTTTGTGAACAGGTCCTTATTTTGTGTAATGAGCTCATTTTACTTTTATCACAGTATAAGTATTGTTAATGCTTTGGTAGTACACATGCTGTAAAATCTATTTTTAAATCTTTTATCCCCAATCACGCATTTGCAAAGCACCGAGTTAATGGTCTTTGCCGTCATTACTTCACCTTCTCGACCGTGCTCTGATTGCATTCTTTTCTGCATGTTTCCTGATGTTCGATTGAAAACAAAGACTGTTGTCCAGATTAGTGTTTTATACTTGGACAGAATCTATAAGTTGTTCTAGGATTGCTTTCCTTGTAATGACGAGGCTTTTTAAATGGGAGGTCAAACCATTTCCAATTCAACATCATTTCCTGAATTTCTTGTTGTAAGGTGTTATTTAAGCCAGATTGTTGCAGAATTACTGAGATCTATACAAAATGCTGTAGCTGTTTCTGACATGTTTGGGTACAACCTTCATTGTACTGAAGTGGTTAGAGATTGGTAAGTATGCCATTGTCATCGATAGCTAATATCCATTTAGTTGACAGCTGTAACAAATACTAGGGTCAGTATGGCAGGTGGATAGAGCATGCAAATTTAATTTAAGCTCTAAATGGATTACCCTGTAGAGACTTGTAGAATATTTTGATTAATTAAACTCACTTGAAACCAGCGTATTATTCAGTATTAACTCACTGTAGCAATTTAGTTATCTGAATCATCTTTAGGACATATTACTTTGAAACAGTTCTTGAAACACATGATATTATAAGTGACCTTTTTTCTGTATCTTGACATGTGATTGATAGGAATGAACTTTAAAGACAACAAAGCATCTTAATGTATTAAGTCCAGTCCTTTTCTCTCCATCTTTTATGAGGAACCTTGTAAGTTAATGAATACTGTATGTTATGGAATTACTTAAGCACTCATCTCCATTTTGTGACTGTCAGATTTTATGAAACTGAAGTATTGTTACCCGGTAATTTGAGAAAAAAGGAAGGCTATTTCTGATAGTGTGTCTGAGAAAAAAAAGTTTCTTTTACAAATGTCATTTATCCAATTATATTAGGGAAAATGGCATGATATTTTTAACTCTGGGTGTCAGTGGATGTTTTAACTATCAGAGGAGTATTGGGTGCAAACGTCTGCAAGAGCCCGGGGAGGGTATAGCGTGGGTATAGGTGTGATTCTGAAGGGGGCAATTCTGAAATTAATCCTTGAATTAATACAGGGCCCAGGGGCTCCTTGATCTTTGCTGGAGGTACAGTGAGGACACCAGCTGCAGCGCTTTGGTCTTGCCGATCCTGTGAAACGGTTTGGATGTGACACTGGCAAGAAAATAGCTGCAATAAATGAGGGGGGCCGTAATGAACGTGTGCATTCATTTCTCAGAATCAGATGTGGGCAGGAGTGGAATGACACTGATTGTGGTGCAGTAGTGGAAGAATGATGATTTTTGTGATGCAGTAATGTAAGCACTTATGGGAGGTTTATATTTCTTTAATGGCTTTGGTATCTGTCTTATGATGGGGCATAGGCAGAGGTTGGAATTTTCTAAAAACATTGCCTCACCTATAACACCAGCAGCCATCTTCCACTTCCAGAGACCAGACCGCAGATTTTTGTCCATTCGTCTTTTTACCTAAAAAGTGCCGAAAGGCCTGACTTTTGTGTCCGTTCCTCTCCCCCAGGTTGTTAAACCCTAAAGCTCCTAATAAACTCCTTGTTCCATCCTTAAATCCCCTGCCTAGCAGTGTGTTTGCCGTCCTCACTGAAGCAAATCTTGCAATTGCCAAATAGAAACATATAAAAAACGAAACACCTGGTGACCCAGAACCAATCCCTGTGGAACACCATGCATCACCTGTCCAATCATCCAGCTTAACGCAAGCCCAGGAGAAGGAGCTCTTGCCAGGTGCCCAGAAAGAACTTTCCAGTACCTCTCCAGTGCTTCGTCAGAGTACAGAGCCGGTACTCCATTGTCACCAGGAAGATGTCACAGCTGGCTTTGTCGCACACAGCTGCAGAAAGTTAAAAAAGTTGCACTTGTCACTAGTAAAAGCAGCATCAGAGCTATTTTGAGCACGAATCCTACACTAACAGGGCTAAGCAATAAAAATGCAAAGAAACTTTGCTGCTACAGTTTATGTAGTGTATTCAAGAGCTGTTACATCCCCGCAGCGTCCTAAATTGTGGCTGCCTGTGACCGGCATCTTAATTATTTACGTGCAATTATTTACCCATCCGCCTTCCACCTGCTTATCCAGTACTGGGTCGGAAAGATCCTGGAGCCTGGCCCAGAGTGTGCAGGACGCCCTGTACGGGGTGCCCGCTCATTGCACACACGCAGAACGGCCATTTTCCAGACACCGACGCACCGAAGTAGACTGTGTAAGGAAAGCCACGCGACGGAGGGAGAACGTGAACAGGCGTAGGATCTGAACTCTCAGGCCCGGGGGCACGAGGTAGCAGTGACACCCACTGAGCCAACATGCTGCCACCGTAGATGCCACATTAAAAACTGCATCTGCTTTTTTGGCCTGTTTTCCAACAGATTTTCAGTGGCCCTGCTAACTGCGCATGAAATATGAGCGACCAACAAAATCTGATCTCAAGCAACTGAACTCATAATACAAATTAAGGTGTTACAGTGAAAAATCTTTACAGTAATTCTTTAAAATGATATCGTTACTGAGCAATATTACATACTCGTAGGAGGTCCTGTATGAAATCCAAACTCGTAGTGTTATTCCATTAAAGTGTATGGTAAAATATGTGATAATGACAGTTTAATTTTGTAATACTCGTGGATGATTCTTGCATTAGACTGGCCCATATATTAAATTAAGCTCAGCCTGTACAATAACCACACTGGCTGTCATGCCATGCTGAAGGCCTTTTGTACAATTAATTTCTAATATGCATTTCCTGTCATAACTCTGGCAGCATTGTTTAATAGCTTTAAGTAATTAATTTGCATTCAAGTACTTAGTGTTCATTGATTTTAGTGTGAGAATCTAATCACTTACAGAGGCCAAGATATATTCCCTAAATGTATAAGCTAATCAGCCTGATCTTTTATTGATTGCCTTGAACTGGTGGAATTGTAAGAAGAAGCTATTTTGGAGATATATTTTGGGTAGCTGTACTGTAAATTATCCTGCAGGCTTAGGATGGTGCAAGTGTAAAATTAAACTATTTGTATATATGCATAGCATAATCCCCATGTATGGTATTACACTTGGCACTTAACAGACACACGCTCCCTCTTCTGGAAGTGACAACATACTACAGTTTCTGCCAGGTACATGTGTACCAAAAGTAGGAGGTAATGATACAGCTCTTTGTTACTCCATTGTTTTGAGGAGAAAGGTGCTATCAGTACTTAACATACTGGATACATTTTACTAGTGTACTTTATATACACAATACATGGATACGCTATCTGTGGAAATATTTCATATAGTTACTCTGAAAATCACTTTACCTACTTCAAATCCTTTAATTGAGCTGGTTGATTAAAATATTAATGATACAACAAATGCATGTTGAAATCACAAACAATTGCGATGGTAATTTATAACACTCTGAAAGCTGTGACGGTCAACTGAAATAGAAAAAGCAGGCCCTTGTTTTGAAAAACTAATGGAATGTGCCGTCTACTGCAACTGGCTCAGGCTCGTCAAGGATTTTCTTTGGTAAACTACAGTCTAAGGATCCATCCGGACAACACAAACATGGAAGCAGTGAGCCAGTGTTAGCTGTCATTTCAAACAGTTGAACTGTCAGGTTACTCATTGGCCTGGTGAGATGCCAGCAGCTCTAGGCCTGCATTTACTCTAATCAGCTGGCCAGTTTTAAAGTCTAACATTGTCTCTCCAAGAATGCTAAGCACTGGCAAACAAATTTGCAATACTTGGCTCATACTGGTTTCATTTTTCCCACTGGTATAAAGGTATTAGCAGGTTTTCAGCTACACTAAAAAAGCTTAGTTTAGGAAATGATACTTTATTCACCATTTCTACAGGTACACAGGAATTCTTGGTAACACTTTACTTGACGGGGCACAAATAATATAGTATTATTCTATGTATATTTATTAATTAACCCTAAAATATGTCTTAGTTACCTACTGATCTCATGTTAATTCATCATTAATGAATCATGATGCATTTTATTTCTCAAGCAGTTACTATATTTGTTACTATATCTGTTAATTCTGTAAACCTTTGTGAACTACTGAAATAACAAGTCATGAATAACACAAGTGAAATATTGATCTCATGTTTATTCATCATTAATGAATCGTGACATTTTTTCTCAAGTAGTGACTGTATTTGTTCATGATTTGTACTTCACAAGTAGCTGAGTTATTACTAAGTATTTATGCCCCATCAAGTACAGAAGTATAGCGAATTCTTTCATTTTTACACATCCCATCTCTGTGTCCCGTGAGACATACACAGGAGAGAACAGTGCTTGAGGTCAGAGTGCAGAGTCAGCCATTCAGATGGTGGCCCTGAACCTTTTTTGGGTTACGGGCATCATTCAAGGATCCAATAATGATGCAACTGTTCTGCTGACTGCAGGATTCCTCTCGATTACGGTCACAGACACAGAGGAGTAACCCACAGATTTTTACTGCCCTGACTGAACTAATTCATCTGCTCATCCCTCCCGTTCAGGGTTTAAAATCTGAAAGGCTTACAGGTACACATGTAGCCTGGAGAAGAACTGAAAACACCTAGACACAAATATTATTTTCCCAGTAATGTCTTGTTCCGCACCCACTGCTTCACCGTCACCTCCTGCCTTTCTCCTACTGCCAAGTAAAAAGCTCTGTAACTGATGATGTGCTGCCAGGTGCAGAACCTGCTCCTTTTCTGTCAGCGTCGCTATTGGCAAAAAACACACATATCCAAATAAATCTTACGCTGAATGTTACTCAGAAGACTGGCCCTGTTTGTTCCCCATTGTTTAATAAAACACGAATCGGGAAGACGTCACTAACGTTTGCTGACCGGATGTATATCGGCCTTGTGAACTTAATGTCCCCCCCCCCCCTTTTACTCGATCTGTTGATTATTGATTTATTGATTGTTTAGCAGTAAATGTGTGCATACCTGTGAGTCTTTCGGGTTCCTGTATTTGGTTTAGCCTAGTATATAGAAACATTTCAAAATCAAAGTGGCTTTCGACTGGAAAAAAAGTCTTATTTTGGAAATTCTATAATATTATATAATATAGAGTCCCCCCATATCCATAGTTTCAGTAAAAAAGGTGCAACAGTATGCTCCTGTTACTCCTGTGTCTTTTGAGGGGTATAAAAAATATGATTTTCATTCCTCTGTCATACTTTACTCATCCTATTTTTTTATTGTTCTATTGTCTTTTGAGAATTAGACTAAAACATCAGAATCCTTTGCATCCATTCATATGTAAAATAATGTACAATGTGCTTTGTTACTACTGTAATTAATGTTGGTAATGTCTTATTGTGCGTAATTAATCAATTGTCATATGTAAGTACATGAAAACGTATATATGGGGTCCATGGATGGTTCGCTATTATCCATGGTCATGGCTGTCCGTGGTACGTCTTGTATATATTACAAAGCCACCAAGCTTAGCACAACCCTGTACTGGATAATCAACTTGGGGAACAGTTTGGGGAAGGCCCTTTTCTGTTCCAATATGACTGTGTCCAAATACACAAAGCAAAGTCCGTAAATACATGGTTGGGTGAGTCTGGTGTGGAAGAACTTGACTGGCCCACACAGACCTCAACCCCATTGAACACATTCAGAATGAACTAGAACAGAGATTGCGAGTCAGGCTTTCACGTCCAACATCAATGCCTGACCTCACAAGTGCTCTTCTGGATGAATAGGCAAAAATTCCCACAGACACACTCCAAAATCTTGTGGAAAGCCTTCCCAGAAGAGTGGCAGCTGTTATAGCTGCAAAGAGGGAACCAACTCCACGTTGATGCCTATGGATTCAGAATGTGATGTCATAAAAGTTCCTGCAGGTGTAATGGACAGGTGTCCCAATACTTTTGTCCATATAGTGTATATGCAGAAAGCCTAATAGTACTCAAGGGTGGTTGGTGTTTCTGTTTGTATTTGCCATTTGTTATGGTTGAGGGTGCTGCGTTTGGTGTGGGAGAGCAGGATTCCACTCATCTATAATTAGGTGTAGCTGAGATATGAATCTTATACATAGTTTAATTTAAACCGTAGTGCAAAATATGCCAAAGCACATTGATATTTTATAATTAATTGTATTTAGTATATCCAACCCAGTATATCCATTCAAACCATCCATTTAGTGTATCCAACCCAGGATGGGGAGCCAATCACAGGGCACACACAATATTTACACCTACAGGGAATTTAATTACAGTCCACCTTAGTATCTTCTTGGACTTTGGGGGGAAATTTGGAGGAAACCCAACGATGACATGAAGAGAACTTGCAAAGCCCAGACACAGAGCCACCCCTGACATACTGTACAACTCCCAGTGGTAGAGCTGTGAGGCAGTAGTGCTAACCATTGCACAACTATAGTGTCCCGAGGCCTGGTCACTTTAGTGTAATTAGTTAATAAAACAGCAAGTTAAAATAAAAAAGACACACAGCGGCATCAGAATATATAAAACCTAACAATTCTAAACTGAATAAATGTCTTAATTTTGTGTTGCTGTCATTACTTAAACATTGGATGGGATACTGTCTGCTAATGGAATTGACATTTTGAATATTGTTAAACGATATTAACATTCCCAAAAGCTCTGAAACCTAAAATAAGTGGAGAGGGACTGTAATGATTGTTTTTCTGATGCTCCATGTTATTGTTAGCCATTGTGAACACTTCATAGTATATTATAAAAGAATAAGGACAATGATTTTCGTTTAATGTCTCCAATAGTGAAGCCGCCATCCCCTTGTCGATGGCGTCTGTCGCCGTTGTTGTTGAAGATCCCCTTGTCGATGGCTTCTGTCGCCGTTGTTAGGAACGTTAATGGAGGAAGTCAAACAAGGCATAACATGAAAATAAAAAAAAAAATAAGCCAATAAATAAATAAAGTTGGAGGATTTTTAGCGAATCACTAAGGAATTTTCTTGGCATAGATACTGTTTGCTGAAACTCAAAGCTTGACAGGAATTGGAAACAGGACCTCGTGGGACCGCCGGCAAACTAAGCGACCAGTGGGGAGTTGACATTCTATACTTTTACTCTATAGTCTTTGAAACATTGCTTAGATAGGTGGATATGAGTTGTGCTTAAAGCATTTATTTTGTGTCGGTCCATTACCCTAGCTGCTTGGCTTGTTGGAGTTGACAGACACTTGACATGGCTGGGAAGACTTTAAAATACCCTGGGGCCAGAGCAGCTCTCTGAGCAGCTAGTGACTGTGTGCTGAATGTCATAGTGTTGAGAATTATTTACTCAAAAACCCAACCTGAAATGCAGCACTCCCAGATATTTTATAGTGCTATATTATTGGTTCTCTCATATAATCAGCCTGGATTTCAGAATGATTTAAATATGAGTCATGATGAAGGATAATGTGAAGGCTTCACATGATGAGCAATTTTGAGTATATGGTCTATATGTATTTTTTGAATTTGTAGTCTATGCATGGTCCCCTCCCACCATGACAGGCGTCAGTGGTCACCTCAATGGCATGCCTGCTTTCAGGGAGAGCATTGGGTCACTCTTTGAGTTAAGCTGATTCTGCTTCAACAACAGAATTGTTCTTTAGCGAATAAAACCCTGCTCTCGAGATGCTCTGTCAGGCCCATCCGATATTCCACCTGGACCACTGCACCTTCCTGCATGTAACACCTGACCATGACAACTAATTTAGAATATATGCGCTTGGCTAGCTTTTGGATTGCAGAAACATTCTCCCGTTTCACCTCTTTTTATATTTCTTTTACTTTTTAGTTCCTTGACTCTTTGTGAGTCTAACAATTGAATATTTATAGGTATTCCGCCTATAGATGACTGATTAACCTAACTTAAATATTAAACAATTTAATGAAAACAAAAAAAAACAACTTTTATATCATTACAAAGGCACCAAAAGTCTTTAAAAAGAAGGCACAAATGGAAATAACAAATGGAACTCAAAATTACACAAATTAGCAGTTAATTAACAGTCAATTACCTGCTCAGCTGGAAGTAAGACCTGGAAACCTCTGGGGCCTTGACGACCAAGAATAAAATACTTCATTGCAGACTAGTCGAATCTCAAATTATTATTGATTTACTGTTCGCCTTTTCCATGTTACAATGTGGTGCTTATAGAAGGCAGAAGGTCAGCAATACAGGCAGCAGCAAAATGCTTCCTCCTCCTGTTATTTCTAAATACATGCGCCTGTTTTTTCATTCTTTAGTTTTTCATTCTTTAGTTTTCTATGTTTCCAGTGTGTATTTAACATACCAGAAGGTATAACTAGGTATAACTAACTTGCTAGCTACCTTGCTAACTACAATGACAGTGAAACAAAAAATATGTAATTTGCACATATTAAACTTATGATCAGTGGGCAAATTTAACGCCATAAGATAGTGCTCCCATTGTTTTCCGTGGAAAATGAGTGTTAATGTACTACAGGTAAAACTAATAACAGCCTTGGAGAATCAAAATTGATTGGGTGAGTTTGATTACACTGATTGTCTGCGATGGGTTGGTGCCCCATCCTGAGTTACTCCCTGCTCCACCCCCCCCAACCCTGAATAGGACAAGCGGGTATGGAAAATTACATATACGTCCATATAATGTATGGACATGTCCTTAACTGCTGTGCTAACCTCTTCCCATTAAGGTTATTTTATAGCACAGACTGTGTTGCAGTTAACTGTATTAAAGGTGCAGTGCCGCAGTACAGCGACTGTGGACACTGGCTGATCAGAGTGACTTCTGGGCTGCTGGGAAGAGGAGTAGAATGTATTTTTGAAAGGCTGTTCTACATCCTGCATGCATTCTGTATGCTTTTAAATCATAATATAATAACCTTAAAGAATGTGCGTGTTGCCAAAAGACAACTGAAGCATGACTTTTTTCTGAATTCTGCACATTCTGGGGGAGTGTGAGGAAGGACAGTGAGGTGACCAACGGTGATGTAATGATTAATTCCCCCTGTCCTTCATCCCCTGTGATGTGTATAAATGAGTGTAGCCTGGTGAATTCTATGAAATTCACGACCCTGTGAAGTGCTTTCCTGCCCCATCCATGACAGGTTGGTTTTCTTGCGCATCCCACCAAAACATGCAGTGTACAGTAATTCTCTCTACTACAATAAAGCAATATTGCAGTTTGCAAGCAGGACCCTTAAACCCAATATAAATGACAGTATACAGCGTGTTTAACAACAGAGTGTTGGTGTGATATATTTTTTTATGGTTGCCAGGCTGGAGATATTCTTGTAAGGGAAAGATTTCTGCTACACATCTGATTTTCATTTGTGCCATAGATCGACACCAGAAATTGGTTATTTACCCTGTGATGAAACGTAATTCTTTTGTGCTTGTGCCGCTTAGTTTCCCTTGATACACTGTGGATTGCATTGTATTGAGAACTATGTAATTCTTTTAGACCTTTATTAACCAGCTGAAACTATGAATCTTCCTAGAAAGCCTTGTTGAAAATCTCCACTGGGTGCTCCATTGTTAAGTGTGACCATAGACATTGCCTTTTGATTTAATGCTTGTTGCCTGGGTTTCTCACTTACATCTCCATCTATGGGCACATCATACTTTTAAAAGTCACATCTGAAATCTTCAAGATACTTTCTTATACTGTACAAGTAAGGATTTCTGGAAGGTACTTCTCAGGTCAAATAAAGCAATTGTCCAACAGCATGCATTACTTTTTTTTTTTTTTTTTTTTTTTTTAAAGAGTCTGCAGTATTTGGAAAAAAAAGATCCTTCCGCCTCGGGCATGTTGCATTTCAAAAGACACAATAAATCACATTGCTTTCTTTTCATGGATTTTGGGAAAATTAATGCTTCGGGGTTCAGATGTCTTGCAGGCCCGTCAGGATGTAAAGCAAGGACCCTCGTGTTTGTGTAGCATTGAATTTAAGGACGTTGCCACTCACAGATTCTAAATGCTCTGTCTGTCTGTCTGTCTGTCGTGTGGGCAGAGGCAGACTTGTCCATACATGTTAGTGGTATATCTCCTGCATCCCCAGTCAGGCAGCCCTCATAGCATCAGGGAAATGACCTGTGCAACCAAGCTTTTTAACCTTGTCTTGCTGTGGCAACAGCCCCTTTTATCTCAGTTGTGTCTTCCCCCCAGGTTGGCACACTCCTGAGAAAGTCCCCTCTCAATGGGGGGGGAGCACCACTGGAGCACTGGCCCCAGCTGAGAGCTTATTGGCCCCTGGAGGGCCCCCTCCCCTGTCACTCATTGATTCAAAACATATCTTTGGCTAATGATAAGGTTGGCCCCTCTGTATGAATTATTCCCCACTATATATAAAGAAAATCACAGAATTTTGTAATGAACAGCACAGTGGGATACAAATTCAGAAGCACGCACCTCTAGTACACAGGCATCCTAACTGTTACTGAGTGCCATTTCGATTATAAAACAAAGAGTGTAAAATAGCTGCATACCGGAAGATCCAGGAGCAGAATTATACGTGCTGAGGTTTTAGGATAAATATTTTATAATGATTCAGGAAAGTGTCCAAGAAGATATCAATGGAATTGAACAATTTGAAAACAATCTGGTACATCACTCCATCCATTCATCTTCTGTGCCTGCTTATTCAATATGGGTGGTTGCGTTAGCCTGGAACTAGTGCCAAGTAGCATAGGTCAGAAGGCAGGGAGCACTCTGGACTGGCTGCCAATCCATCCCAGGAATACATTATTGCATTTGACTGCAAATATTTTGTAGCACTTACTTGTTTTGGATATTCCTTTAGCATGTGTTCAACCGGCTTACATGCTCTACCATTCGGTGGCACATAAATAAATTCCAATGACAGATGAATTTTATTGTGTTACATTTTCAATCACTTCATTCTTTCACTTTCAGATAAATAAGGCAGACATTGAGAATAATGACAAAGGAGAGGTTGAAGTTATATTGTTATAGGTGAGCTGAGCCGGCAAAAAGCGCAAGCTGAAGAGACTTATACTAAACTTTAAGTAATATATAAAATAAATTGGATGACATACATTACATCTTTGGAACATGGAAGGAGTGTATTTGGAGTTGAATGAATTATGCAGACGTAGATGTCTTCCAGGGCCGGTGCACATTCTGCAGACTCAGGCAGAGAGACAACAGGTACTGCCAAACCCCACAGAGGCCATACATAACTCTTTTCCACCGGCAGAGAACCGGTTCCATTACGGTTTCCAAACCCATTTTTGAATGGTTCTGCAAGTTTCCACCAAAATCAAAGCAGGTTTCAAATTGAAAATCCGGATTGCATTGTTAAATCCTGAATGGGAACCCTGATGACATCATGAGTGGGGGTGTACTATTCTACCTATATGTGTGACACAAACATGGAGGCAGTGGTGGAAAATGTTCTTGGCTTTTGTACTTAAGTAAAAGTACAAATACCACACCAAAATGTCACTCACTTGCAAGACAAACAGTGAGGAAAATAATTATTTGACTCCCTGTTGAATGCCTAAGTTCACCCATTTATAAAGAAATGAGAAGTCTATAATTTGACTGGTAGGTTTATTTTAATATCAGAAAATAGATTTTCAACAAAACAAACAGGAAAAAAATCATTATGTAACAGGTTCAAATCAATTTGTCATTCATCCAGGGAAATAATAATTTTATCCACTACAAGCCAGCAATAAATTAGGTCAAGTACACATGCAGCAACACAACACAAGATACAAAGCCAGCATTGTCATTTAACGGCATTACTTTGTTAAATAGTATTCTTGGGTCACTAACATGTCTACATTTTAAGTTATCACCATGGGAAATACCAAAGAGCTGTCTAAGGACATCAGAGACAAGATTGTTGACCTTCACAAAGGTGGAATGGGCTACATGACCATCAGCAAGCAGCTTGGTGAGAAAGTGACAACTGTTGGTACAATTATTCGCAAATGGAAGAAAGATAAAATAACTGTCAATCACCCTTGGTCTGGGCTCCCAAGGAAGATCTCATCTCATGCAGCATCAATGATCTTAAGAACATTGAGGGCTAACCCCAGATATACACGGGAGGAGCTCGTTAATGATCTCAAAGCAGCAGGGACCACAGTCACCAAGAAAACCATCGGTAACACATTATGCCGTTACGGTTTGAAATCCAGCAGTGTTCGCTAAGTACCCCTGCTCAAGAGGGCCCATGTTCAGGCCCTTCTGAAGTATGCCAGTGAACACCTGAATAATTCCAATGAGGCTTGAGAGAATGTGATGTGGTCAGATGAGACCAAAATCGAGCATCAACTCTGCTCGCCATGTTTGGAGGGAAATGAATGCTGACTATAATCCCAGGAAGACCATCCCGATTGTCAAACACAGAGGTGGAAGCATTATGCTTTGAGGGTGTTTTTCTGCCAAGGGTACAGGACGGCTGTACCACATCGAAGGAAAGATGGACAGGGCCTTGTACCGTAAAATCTTGGATGAGAACCTCCTTCCTTCAGCCAGGGCTGGGTGGGTCTTCCAGCAAGATAACGACCGTAAGCATACGGCCAAGGCACCAAAGGAGTGGTTCAAGAAGAAGCACATTAAGGTCATGGAGTGCCCTAGCCAGTCTCCAGACCTTAATCCCATAGAAAATATATGGAGGGAACTCAAGCTTTGTTTTTCCAAGTGACAGCCTAAAAAACGTAAAGATTTGGAGGAGGTCTGCAAAGAAGGGTGGATGAAAATTCCTGCCGACCAGTATGCAAACATGGTGACCAATTACAAGAAACATCTATCAGTTGTGCTTGCAAACAATGGTTATTCCACCAAGTACTTAAGTACTTACGCATGTGTTCCATGAGATTAGATACTTATTTCCCTCGATAAATGACAAATCAGTTTGTAACTATTACGTAATGATTTTTTTCTTTTGCTGTTAAAAGAAACCTACTAGTGAAATATAGACTTCTAATTTCTTTATTAGTGAGTCAACTTAAGAATTCAACAGGGGGGTCAAAGAATTATTTCCCTCACTGTACATACACTGCATGTACACTACATGGACACAAGTATTAGGTTACCTGGCCATTACACCTACTGGAACTTTTATGACATCTCATTCTAAATCCATAGGCATCAATATGGAGTTGGTCCCCCTTTGCAGTTGTAACAGTTGCCGTTCTCCTGGGAAGGCTTTCCACAAGATTCTGGAGTGTGTCTGTGGAAATTTTTACCCATTCATCCAGAAGAGCATTTGTGAGGTCAGGCAGTGATGTTGGATGTGAAGGCCTGGCTCACAGTCTCTGTTCTAGTTCATCCCAAAGGTGTTTGATGGGGTGGTCAGGGCTCTGCGTGGGCCAGTCAAGTTCTTTCACACCAACCTCACCAACCATGTCTTTATGGACCTTGCTTTTGGCACTGTGGCACAGTCATGCTGGAATAGAAAGGGACCCTCCCAAAACTGTTTCTGCAAAGTTGGAAGCATAGAATTGTCCAAAATGTCTTGGTATGCTGAAGCATTAAGAGCTTCCTTCACTGGAATTAAGGAGCCTAACCCAACCCCTGAAAAACAACCCCACACCATTATCCCTCCTCCACCAAACTTTTCAGTTGGCATAGTGCAGTCAGCTGGTAATGTTCTCCTGGCATCAGCAAAACCCAGACTTTTCCATAAGTCTGCCAGTCAGAGAAGTGTGATTCGTCACTCCACAGAACACGTTTCCACTGCTCTAGAGTCCAGTGGCGGCGTGCTTTACACCACTCAGTTGTGCTTGGTGATGTGAGGTCTGCATGCAGCGGCTTGGCCATGGAAGGTGGAGGAGGGATGATGGTATGGGGTTGTTTTTCAGAGGTTGGGCTCGTGGCGGCGTGCTTTACAGTACACCACTCCATCCAATGCTTGGGATTGCATTTGATGATGTGAGGTCTGCATGCAGCTGCTCGGTCATGGAAGCCCATTCCATGAAATTCCTGGCGCACAGGTTTTTGTGCTGGGGTTAATGCCAGAGGGAGTTTCAAACTCTGCAATTATTGAGCCAACAGAGAGCTGGAGACTTTTACACACTATGCTCCTCAGCACTTGGCGACTCTGCTCTGTTACTTTACTTGGTCTGCCACTTTGTGACTAAGTTTCCGTTATGCATAAACACTTCCACTTTGCAGTAATACCATTTATAGCTGACGGTGGAATACCCTACAGGGGAAAAAATTCACAAACTGACTTTTGTGGCATCCTATGACAGTACCACGCTTGAATTCACTGAGCTCGTCAGAATAGCCCATTCTCTCACAAATGTTTGTAAACCTGACTGCATGGCTGGGTGCTTGGTTTTATAGACCTGTGGCAATGGACCAGAATGAAACACCCAAGTTCAATGATTCAGAGATGTGTCCCAATACTTAAGTCCATATAATGTATGTACGTGTCTGTAACCACTTTAACTTCTTCTCATGAAGGTTATTTTATTGTACAGGCTGTGTTGCAGTAAACTGTTGCAGCAGCAGTGCAGCTATATGTATACTGTGATGTGGACTCTCACTTCGCACGTACAGCACTTCACATTCAAGTACAGTCTGTATGCGCCCCAGTCATCATGGATGTCACACACTGATGTGCAGATTCCTCCATCACCTCACTTTTAAATTTCAGTGAAAATCTGTCACACTGTATTTTAAAGGTGGACAGTTTGGCCATGTATACCAATGAAAGGACAAATGAAACGAAGCCTTCTTATGTTGTCAGTGGGGATTCGTGTGACATAGAAATTATTTCCATAGATGTGGCTCCTCTTTTATGGTTATTACTAAGAATCTGTCTATGCACAGTGATCAAAAATAGGCCAGAGAAAAAGTTTTGAGTAATTATTGATGATATATTTCTGAAGTATAGCAAAGTTTATTAATCCAATTCTTGCTTGTTCTATTCATGGGGAGGCTGGAGTCTATTGCAAGATGCACAGAGGGGGGCTCTGGTTAAGATGTCAGGGCAGGCATGCACAAAATTAGTAGGGTTCTGGCTTAACAGTTCAGCTGAACCTCTCGTATTTGTGCATTTGAACAGAAACTGTAACTCTTGCCAGAAGCCCACACAGCACAAAGAGAAAATGCAGAACCCCGCAAGCCAGGGCGGGGAGCAATGCAGCCTCACACGCTAAGCCTTCTAGTAGCCATGACGATTATTTTATTTATGTAAAGAATGCTGTATATACTGTGCCTAATGCGCTCTTGGGCCTGAGTAAATACTGAAGCACATATTGGGTTCGAATCATTTGTAGTGCAAAGCAGCGCGCTGGCTGTAGATGAATTCGTTTCCGTGAGCCAGGGTCCTAGTTAAAGGGGAGCAACAGATTGAAATCTTCACGTGAAATCCCGCACGGGGTGCCTGAGCGGAGTCGATCACAGCAGGTTCTCCTACAAATCAACCCTGACGTGAGCGTTCGGAAGTGTAGCCGATACTAAAGTAGAGGCACATGAATTAAAGGAAGCACCAGGAGGCCGGTGGGACTGGTGCTTACTGTATTATTCCAGCAGGCCAGTGATATATCCATCTGCTGCTGTGGGGAGTTTTCGTGCAGAAATATATCACCTCATTTTAAAGGCACAAATTTATACCAAAGCCTCCGTCTTTCCAATACCGGTGAAATATGGCCGTGTGGTGAAACCTTGAAACTTACGATACCTTTCAGTGTGTGGAAAAATGACTGTCCGAGCTGCTGACATACCTCTGATAAAACCTTGATTTCCATTTTTATTGACTTAACACTCATTACCCTCAATGGCAACTTAAGCATTATCCTCTGCTTTTTTTGCCTGTGAAGTGAAGTTAGGCTAATTCAGCCATTTAAGGTCTTTTATAAGATAGTAAAATAACGAAAAAAAAAAAACCTGTGGGAAGAATCATTATTCTCTCTAAAATGTCTCTCGGCTGCATGCTGCAGTGTAATGCATCCATAACATCTAATGATGATGTAGCAAAAGATGACTGACGCAAAAAATGTATCATACTAAACTCTGCAGGTTATATTGACCAACACGCAGGTGAATATATGAATGGCCTTGTCAAAATGTATAATATAATCCAAGAAATACAAATATATATATAAAGTTGTCTGGCGTATATGAATGTATAAAACTTGTTGCAGGACAGCAAACAAAACCATATGAAATGGAAGTGGAAAGGAGGAACAGAGGCTTTATTTTGGGATAACGAAACAAAATCACTATGAAACCAAAAGACAGCCATTTTGGGGTCTAAAAAATGCACATGACCAAACAAAATGGGAGTCAGACTGAGGTACTGAAGGCAGATCTGTCCTCATTTAAGAGACGATAGAAGCCTTTCTGAAGGATAAGCAACCGGTGATCTCAGTGAGCGTGCTGACTTTACCCCATGTGGTGATACATCCATAGCCCAGTAATATAACCACGTACTCTGAGTCTCAGTGAGCGTGCTAACTTTACCCCGCGCGGTGATACATCCATAGCCCAGTAATATAACCACGTACTCTGAGTAACGTGAACCTTATCACAACTACTACAAAATGTTTTCACACCCTCATCGTCACTAGAGGTCCTTAATTTTTCTGTAATTCATGACCTAAAGTGTGTATAGCATAATTCATAAGTGTCTAATACATCTGTTATCGCTGTAACTGGCAGAGCGGTTTGTAAAATTCCAGCACTGTTTTGTGTTTTATAAGGCCACAGTAGCTGAACCTCTTCTGTTTTTTAGATGAGGCAGGAGGTCGTGCGGAGAGTCCACTAAGTGCACCTTTATTATGTTTCATTAAGATGATTAGGTGCTGACTTTGGATAAACTTAATTACCCTATTCTTCAGCTGGCCTGTCAGTGGTGGATGATTGTTGCTGCGCATTAACATCTGGCTCTTATTAACTTTACTTACTTTAACTTGGACACTCATTGCATGGTTTCCCAATCTGCTGGGGATTGCAGTAATCTCATACCTCTCTTTAGTGCTAACGGTGCCCCTATTCCCTAATGTTAGTTCAGCACTGAGAAGAGAGGGGCAACTTCATAATCATTAGCCCGGCCAGCTCTGGGGAGCTATCAAGCACTCCTCCTCTACCTCCTTGACTGAGAGTATCTCCTCGGTGGGTCACCTAACTGGGACGCTATGGGGAATCCCAGGAGGAGAGGGGGCTGGGAATGGGGCTTTCTGTCTACGTGCCTGAAGCCTTTGTGGCATCGCGTCCTGGGGCCCCCTCCGCAGCATCCATTTCTCAAGCCCGGCTGCGCATGTGTCTGCCCATCCCTCCCCAGAGAGAACGCCTCTCCCGCTTGTTCTTCCAGCCTGTCCTCAGGGCTCAACCTTTACCTGAAACGTTCATGCTCGGTCAGACTCCGGTCCCAACTCGCCCACGCTGCCGAATGTCTCATCTCCCCACGGGTTGTGCATTCTGTAAGATGAAATATTAGACAGTATAAATGGCTACTTTATTTTTTTACTTTTTAATTTTTTTATGGAGCGAAAATTAGCCCCCAATGTCAAATTTAATACCTTAGTATATTAGTATATACATTGTATATTTCCAGTTAACTTTAAATAATAATAAACGAGCAAAAATAAATGAAATCTAAGAAAATTAATATTTGTGAACTTTGGGAGTACAGAAATTTATTTCGCTTTTGCGTCGTTCATCATTTTCCAAGATCATTACTGTTCCGTCGTCTTTGTTATTATTCTATGTTCGGTGTGAATTGGCAGGTGTGTCATGTCTATCTTCAGCACCGTCTTGGTTGACATTCAGTACTATGTGTTAAGTTTTATTATGTGTTAAGTTATGCAGTCAAAGGAAATGTTTTAAGCTATTTATCTGGGTAATAGGTGTATATTTGATCAAAAATAAAACAGTTTAACATTAGAACACACGCAAATTGAGAATAAAAAATAAAACTAACTAATGGCTTGATGAACAGCGCTTCAGTTCCCAAACCTGACTTCAGGGACACCTCAGTCATTCCGTGTGTTTGTTTCACTACTGGCTCACTTAATTGATTAATTAAATTAGTTTAAAAAGTCAATGAGATTTTATTTAGCCCTACATGGGGTTCCAGTGGTAAAGTCAAAAAATATATTGGTGTGTAGGGTGATTGTTGCAAATCCTGGGCTGACTTTTGGAGAGGTTTCGATATGGTTAACACATTTTTACAGACATAATATCATAGTTTTGCACCAATATTTAGATAATTTCCTTTTGCCACATACTTTAAACTTTTAAATGGTTGATGTGACATGGGTGTAAAGCGCATTACAGATCTTGAGTTATTTGTGGAAAACTAGTTTTTATCAAAGTAACGTTGCGTGCAAGCTTTACATAGTCACAATGTAACAGCATTGTTGCTGGTAAAAGAAATGTAATCATTGTAAAGCAAATACACAAATGAACATACTTTGTTAATTTGTCACAAACAATTTGTGATATATAATTCCTTAAAACTAAAACCTTATAAGTTGCCATTCCATTATTCAATTAAATATTTTAGATTTTTGTTCTTTCCAGAGATTGTGCAGCATTTAGGACATTATTCTGTGTGATGTGTATTGATACAGTTGGAGGGATTTTTTTAAATGTAATACAACTGATGGATTTGTTCAGCATATTTTACGTTCCAGTAGATGGGGCTCTAGTGTTACTTAGAGAGAGACAGGAGACTGCCAGCTTGCATTCAGTGTGACATTCATATTCAATTAACTGTGCGTGTGTGTGTGTGTGTGTCTATATTCAAGTAACTATATATATATATCTTTTCATAACTATATATATCTTTTTACAATTGTGCAATCTCATTTGTGCAATTTGATTTTTTGTATTTATATTCACTGCACATATTTCTGTATATTATAGTACAACATAGGCATAATTTTTGTACTTGATAATACCATTACTAATAGCTCAAATGGAACTGTTAGCCAATTGTTGGCATTTGTTACGGAAGCGGTATCGGTGGCATACCAAGATGCGTTCTGCTTCACCAGATCTGCCCTTTGCCAACATATCTCATGACATTGTATTTAATTTGCAGGTTAATGATGACAAGAACATCTGAAGTCATCATCAAATGTGAGTAGCAATGATTACTCTTCTCACCAAACAAATATGCATAACTGGTGCATTAAGAGCTTAGTGGAAACAGACAAATGTGCTCCAAATTCTACTATTGAGGAAATGTGCATTAAAAAAAAAAGTAAAAAAGGTAAAAATGTTTTACTGGAGAGACCCATTAGTGATTGTGCTTTCACGGTTTCTATGTCTCTGACCTAGAAATGAACTTGTAACCCAAGAGAATTCCATGGCAACCGCTCACTTTGAAAAGGTCCACTGTACCTGTGATTACTAAATCCAATAATTGATTCTTCTCTAGTTGACGAAAATGGCTTGGCCGTATCTTCCAATTTTCAGGCTCAGCATGCTGACTGCTGCAATGGTTTTTAACATACGTTGCTAATGTTAACAACCATAAGAAATCAAGTTGCGCAAGCTTCGGGACTGGGGACTCTGACATGTTATTAAACCTAACTGTACGTTTAAGCTTGCATGTACGTGTGCATACAACTGGTGGATGCCATACTTCTATTAGGCTATTAAAGCACAGAAAGCTACGCAGAACCCTTCATTCGCATCATCACCGGCGCCCTTTCTGCTTACTTGCAGTAATCTCACGGCGTTTTACCGCGCTCCTCCTGTAGTGCCGGTTGTACTTGCTTGGCAGATTTAAGAATGATGCACAGTACTAGTTTCTCCACAAATTCTGTACTGTATTATAATGAGGCATTTCCATAAATGTCTTCCTCTCGCTGTTCTGGAGGCCGGACGGCAGTTGCATATTGACATTCAGCTCATGAACAAAATAACAGGGGGCCAGCAGAAAACCCTGGGCGTGAGGATTAAACTGTCCAGCGCCGAGGGGTTAGTCGAGATCAAGTGTCTCAGCCTACATGGCAGATGTAAATGGTGTAATGCTGGGGAAACAGCCTTGACTTGTCACAAACCAACTAAAGTAGCTTTATAGAAACGTCTCCACAAGTGGAAGCCAAGTACATTCAATGAGGTCAGTCTGGTTTTGTTATAAATTGTTATAACTAGCAACGGGGTGTTGATGCTTACTGTAGATAATTACTCCAGAGGTGGGTAAAAAAAAAAAAAAAAAAAAAACAGATAAACACATATCCAGCATTTTACATTTGGTATACCATGCTTACTGAAATTGATTTATTTTTCATCAATATGCTTTTCTGCCAATTTCAATATAATCAAATGATAAAGATGTATATTAAAAATAGTTTCATAAAAGGCAAAATACCAGAAAAGTGTACACATTTGTAGATGCATAATTAATGAAATAATGTAAATACAACATAACAAAGTAAAAACTTTTACTAACAATCACCTGATTCATTTATAATGTTAGAATGGAATTCACATTACAGTTATATATTATATTTTGCAAACATTCTAAATAACCACTCCTTAAAACAGGTGTAAAGGTTCAACCGCTTTGTCATACTTTTTTAAACAGATGTCAATAATTGAAATGCTCAAAAACTAGATTTTTTATTTAGCCAGGCTTGATCAAATAAAATGTATTTAAACAATAAGGAAGTACTCATCTTCTTTGTTTCTGATGAAAATTAACTATTTGCTATTCATAGACACCAATGAATAGAATTTTTCTTTCTTTTTTTTCTATTGACAAAATTTGTCATACTTCTCAGTTGATATTTTTTTTCATTTAAACTTCATTAAGAAAAACATTAGATATATTTAACTCATAAAATATCTTTGCATCTGAAATATTTATCCTGACAATGACATAATTTTTTTTTTTTTTAAATATGAAATTTACCATAAAAATTAATTTTGTTATATTATATTGAATGGATATCAGTAGAAGAAACAGTTACTATTTTTATCTCATTAAAATGTGATGAATAAAATCGTGAAATGACATTTCAGCACTTTTTCCAGGGCCCCGCAGAGATATATTTTTTAGATGCCACAAAGACATTCTTACAATTTCCTCATAAAAAATCTGAGAATTATGAGTGTAATATACTTAATCATTAGGGATGGAATTTTATTTCTTAGATGTATGGGTTAGAAAGTTTGTTTTGTCAACCATTTAATATGCTGTATTAAGTCTTACTGATTTGCTGAAAATAAAAGCAAAACTTTATCAGTGTTTGGGGAGGGGGGGGGTGTAATCTCTGCTTTTAAAATTAATTTATAAAAATATTCTTAGCCATTTTTTCCAATAGCCTTTCATAAGTATCTCATGTATTTTGTCATTGTGTTGAATAATTAAATGAAGATTACAAATAGAATGAAAATATGAATTTTTTATAGTTATGAAACGGAATATAAATTATTTGGTTTGCCATAGCTTTAAATTATTTAGAAATAGTAGAGTAATTGTATCACATTATTTTCGAAATATTGCAGTCAGATATGTTACTAGACATGGTCCTAGCGATGTTTATTTTGTAAGATGTACGCGTGGGAACACAGCTGCATGGGTTTTTACCTCCATACGTGATCTTTCACTGCATTTTTTTTCTTCCATCAATGACTGTCCGCATATGATAACAATAAAGCATGTGAGGAGTGAGCTAGGCTACCTTTAATCAATCAGAATAATTAAAGATAGGTTATCCACCGACGTCAGCTAAAGTCAACGTGCTGTGCATGGAATGTTGTTATGCTGGCTTGCAGTGAAACTGCTGGATGACCCTCCACATTCTTGATATTGTCGTTAATAATTTATCCCACGAAATAGGGATGCCTGTTTAAAATCAAGGCAAGGTTGTATTCCTGTGCAGGAAATTTGTGTTTATGTGAATTAGTCTACAACATCTTCTAGAGGAAATACTGTAATAATGCCCTTTTTTGACATGAAGTTTTCAACGTTTTTTTTTTTTTTTTTTCCTGCCCAGGCACAGGGCACAGAATAGGTCCACGGTGTCCATATATATAATATTTTATGAGTTTAAACCCAACTCTCCAACAAGAGGGAAAGTTAAGGCCAGTTTATGACCCTAGGAGAATCTGGTGTGGTCGAGCATCATCTTTCTTTGGGATTTACGATATCTGACCCACCTTGATTAATTCATTCTCACACTTCATGGATTTATTAGGAAATACACATCTGACAAGATGGGTTTGTTTCCAGATAAGCCTTTCAGGTGTCAAAATGAGTTGAATCAAAGATTTGTTCCCATAGTACTGTGCTAAACAAACTAGTAAATGGAAACACTATCATAAACCAATACACAGTTATTCGATATGGGGGCAAGGTCATAATATGAGGAGCAATACATAGAAGCTTTGTGCCAACACGCGACGTCCCCAGGAGTACAGATATTTAAGCGTATGCTGTAATGTAATATCACAGTGAAATATTTATCATTTAACATGAATGAGAGGAGTGTACATGGAATTGTCCAGCTCCTTGACCAGATCCACCGGGTCTGAAAAAGCACAGTTAAGAAGAAATGTTTACTTAACTGGTAAAGGAATAAGTTACGATGGTGTATTGCAGTTTGAAAACACGGTACTCTGTACTTCAGTTTGTGTGGATTTCAACATTATTCATATTATTTACATATTTATATCGTTGCGTTCATGTTTGTTTTACTTGTTTTAATCTAATGACAAAGGTGATTATTTTTAAAAAAGCAATCTGATTCTTTCTCATTAATTATATCAAATTTTATCAGTTCTTTTTTATTTTGTGATTGTGCCTTTTCTTTAATTGGTGGTGAATAGATAATTATTCTGTATTATTCATTATTTAGTAACTTCTTTGCAGATCGCAGTCCTTACAAAACACAATACAGTAGTTATTACGGATTTAAAAATAAGGAATATTGGTATTTTGGGACCTTTTTGTAGACGAAAACCGAATCTCGGTAAATTTTGAATCTTCCATGATACAGAATATTCATTGCAATATGTTGGCACCTGCTGAATTAAATACCTCTTACTAATGCTTGAATTTGTCATTTGTCTGACAAGCTCTGTACATTAACATGTAAGGTGATATAATCCATCACTCTTTTCATCTAGTCCATGTGTAATTAAAAATGTAGATTGAAGGAACTGAGGGCTCAGGGATGGCTTCAACCAGAGATGGAACATCAGCAGTAATAGGTGGGTGAACAACAGATTAACATTTAATATAATGGAAGCTACTTTCTTTCCCTGTATAGTTCCCAAGTCCTGCTGAAAACAATTACAGTTAGCGGTCACAGAAGCCACCGTCGACTGAAGAGGGCGCTGGATATAATGACACATTCTGACACCTAAGCATTCCTCTCCCCATTGTGTGAAATCAGCAGTTGCAGCAACATTGGATATAGGAATTACCTGCCATGGTTGTGTCCCTAGAAGGTGGCTTAGTGCTGCACACTCGCACACAGTATTTCCCATGTCATAAGCCTGGCGATCAGAGTGCCAGACAATAGGCAGGTTTTGAACTCGCCAGAAGGGAGAGGAGCTTGACTTGAATTGACGGAAATGGTGGGAGCCTCGCGATAAAAACGCACAAAAGTTACATCATCGCTGTTGTCATTTAACTGAAAAATTGCATTTCCCAAATATTTTCCTCGGTAGTTTTTTTTTTTTTAAATCTGTTTTTACTTAATTATACCAGAAATGGAATGGTTGCAACAGCCAAAAGAAATAGAAAAATATATATTTTCAATCAATGAGTCAATAAAATGAAATTTAATGTACAAACTATTTTCTTTGGCCCTAAATTCTGTTATAAATATGGTAGAGTTATTTACAGTTTTTTCTTTCTAGTAAAACATTTTGAGTAAGAGGAAATGGATGTCTCTTGTTTCTTTTGTTTGTTTGTTTTTTTTTAAAGACTGTGGCAAATCTCCAGTAAACAACTGAATTGCTTTGCATTTGTGTTCATTGGTACTCTTCCGTGGGGATTGTCCATTCAGTCAGTCAATTATAGAGAAATTAAAATGTTGTCTTCCCACTACAAGTGCAGACCACATGGGAAATGTAAATCTTTAAGAGTTTATTCTGCAGATTACTGTGAGAGGTTCATTGAAGGCATTGTGGAGTGTCATTATAGGAATGAAAGAATTAGGTGGTCGATCTCCAAATTCAGATTGAATTCTTTGCAGGTGATTCTTCTTGCATGCTTCTGTGCAGATATACTGTATATACCTGTGGCCACTTGGGTTCAATTTAGAAGAAGTTAAACCCAACGAATGACTACTGGTGCTAACGTACAATTAAAGTAGATTTTAAGACAATTAGACAATTTCACATCTGCTAAAAAACAGAACATGGCATTTAAAATCTTTTTTTTTTGCTAAATAGAGGAGAAAAAAGCTGCTTTTGCTTGCCAGAGACAATGCTGTTGATTTTGTTTTAAAAAGTATTTGTTTTTGTTTTAAAAACTTAGCTTAATTTTTTTTAAGCCATCAAAATTACCTTACAGCAAACCTGAACATTAGCATTATAAACAGTACCTTGCTAAATCTCCTTCATCAACATTGTCAAGGTCACTTGTTGGGCGGCCATGAGGCTAATAGGCGTACTGAATTTGATTACAATCTCAATGTTTTCTTTTTAGCAAGCCGCCATCTATGACATTAGTATGTAGTATTGGGAGAAAACAGAAGTTCAGTATAAGGCTTAGGCAACATGGTACCTTTAAATATTAATCATTTTTAATAAAATAATAAAATTATATACATTTCATTAACAAAATATAAAATGCAGGATCAGGATGTTAAACACCCTGACATGCAATAGATACCATTGTTTATCCATAGCGTTTAGCATGATATATTTTTATTATCCAAATACAACTGGGAAGCTCACACACATTTCTATGAAACAAAACAAATTGTCCACAGGAGGTAAGATGGAGAAAATTATTCTCATGTGTATGTGGCAGGACAACCATAAAATAATTTTGTTTTTCCAGCTACCATTGAGCAGTTGTTTGGATGAACATTTTTTTCCATTGTGCAGTGATTTTGCCTTATGTGGGAAATTAATCTGGTCACATTATTAGCAACTTCTATAACAATGCTATTTTACTGTGTTACAAAAAAAAATATTTTCTTTTGTTATTAAAATCACTCCACATTAAAAGGAATAGTATTTCTTGTGATGACATCATCATACAGTTGCTAGGCAAAATGTAGATTTAGCATCAGTTCTGCGCCTGGCCAATAAAATTCACAGTAAACATTGGTTAACTATTCAAGTTGTACGCTAATTGGTCTGCAGGCATACTGGTCGCAATATAGATGAAATGAAGATGCAGTAATTCAGATGGCAGTTTCATTTAACATTATATATATATATATATATATATATATATATATTCAGTTGGAGTTTCATTATAGATATTTATATTGAGCCCATTTCATACAAAAAATGTCATTAATCTTTGCGGTGTAATTTTTAATTTCAGCAGTTTTCCAGAGTGTCCCTTTAGCTAATGCATGTTCAGCATTCATCTGACAAATAGCACAGGGCCAAGTCTGATTACACAGCTTTATATGTGCATGTCTGAATCATATCTGTGTAAAACAGTTAGCTGCAGCATTTCTTCTCAGCTAAAAGACAGATGCACCCAAAAGTCTCTGCATTTTCATCAATAACAGTGTGGCTTTGGTGTTACATACTGACAGATTTCTTGTTTTGGTCCATATGAAGTGCAAATTTCAAACATACACAGAGATTTACAGCAAATTTCAGACACATGGTTTGATTAATTTATTTGCCTGTAAACTAACAGTTTATTTCTGTTTGTTTTCTGACAATGTTTTTCAGCAATTGGAGCACTTGGCTGTTTTCAGTTATCAACATCTGCCTAAAAACACATTACTTGATATTTTATGTGCATTTTCTAACACATCTGAGTCTCCTCACCATCCTCTATGTTCTGGTGTGGCTTGTTAGTTAGGTGAGAATTTTTGTTAATTAATTGATTAACTAGGAAGTAGCGTGGACATTGGGTGGGGGGTGGCGGGGGGGTGGGGGTTAGGGTTCCATACAGTCTTTGTTGGTATGCCCCCTACAGGCACAGAACCTGTCAGGGCCCTAGTCATTGGCATTAGTCATTACACATTGTGCACAGCGACAGTCGCTGTTCACTGGCAGTGTAGCGGTTAATAGCATAACGCGTGATGTTTATGCATGCACTGTGTACAGTGTGCATCTGCATTTTTTCCCCCCCAGCGAATGAGAGAAATTTGTCGACAATATGCTTTTATTCCTGTCACAAGTTCACCATCACCTGCAGTGTCCTGAAGTTGTTAGTAGGTCTCTGAAGCAAGTTGCGATGCTTGGGGTGTCAGTCACCGTGATATGGCAGTACGGGGCAGGAAGCCGATTGCTGGGGTTCCACATGGTGTGTGTGTTTCAGTGCATTTTCTCATTACTCGTTTACTACTACCATTTTAAAAACAAAATTTATTACATATCTACCGTTTCCGACCTCTGATAGATTAAATGATAATCCTGAATAGGTGATGTGGTAAACGGTCAAGTCGGATGCAAAATGCAGCAGGAACTGCACACTGCAGGGATGTGAAAGCTAGCAGTTCCAAAAATGTTCACATTTATCAAATTGATTCATATGATGATTCAACTGTAGGATGTCTGTAGTATATTCTAATTATTTAGTCATACAGTTGAGCAGTTTATTTTTAGTCTGCATAGTGTGCCTTTAATTGTATATTTTTATTCAATGATTTAAAATGCTACCATTAAGACATTCAGCACTCCTTCCATGCTTGACATATGGCGAATGTGTTTAACAATTAAAACCTATGTAGACATTGTGCCAAACTGCCATTTAATTGCATATGGATGGTAACAAATATGGAGAGCGACTGTTCATCTGTCTTGCTTACTGCTGTTGACACTCTTCCATTTCAATTGGATGAGAATACCATACATCCCCCCCCCCCCCCCCACGTATTTGTGGGTTTCTCCCTTCGTGGTACCTGCAGTATGAAGCCTAGCTGTCAGAACACAGGGCTGGTTGACCCGATCTACTTCCGAATTGTTAACGTTTGAATGAATTTTGGATTTACCTTAAATAATTTGTTTTCTCGCTGAGTGTGTTTCTCATCGTCAGAAAGTGCAACCTGTATGATATTCTGAATGAAATTTTAGATCTAGTTTCAAAATTGCTGGCCCTCTTCTTGGTGTTGTTTTTGCAATCTGCGAATTTGGAATGACAACTCAAGAGAGCAGAAGAGAAAAGACAAAAAGCAGACAATTGTGTTTGTTTGCTGTATCCACTCTGACTCAATATGAGTGATATCAGTGCAATAAAGAAATGAACATCCTGGAGTCGTCTTTGTTGTTTTAATCAATCAAACATCACAATTCGTCAGACAGTATTCAAACTTATTCATCTATATAATCTGGGTTTACATATGATTGAATAGTTCATATCAAAATGCAGTATAAAAATAATAGTATTTCTATGGACATTTTAAGAACATGCCATGTCTGATTGTGATTCATTCGCCGTATTTGGATGAATGGCCTCACACTATGCCAGGTCATTCATTATCAGCCACATATCACCTTTTATCTGTTATAAAAACATCAGATATTTACAAGTTGTATGTTCACTCACCACAAGTCAATGAATGATTACTACATATGTTTTTATATGAAAATTAAATTAAATATGTTTGTACATAAACAGTGCCAATAGAAGCAACTAATCCTAAAAGTAATGTGTCAGTTTATTACAGGGTTGAAATTACTGCATCTTCAACCCATATTTGCAGCAATATTCATAATGCTTTGGATTTAAATATGACTGATACATTGATTTTAGTGTCACATTGATTTAGTGGCATGTATGTTTTTATCAAACCACAAGGCCTCTTTGAAATATGTATGTGCCTAACATTATTTATGTCGTTTAAAATCCCCACCAGTGTAATCCATATTTTTTAGTCCAAAAAAAAACAAAACAAAAAAAAAAAACAGGCAGCGCACACAAAGGATACGTATTTATGTGATTATTTGAAACTGTGCATTTCACTTTTAAACGCTTTAGTTACACTACACATCCATCCATTCCCAATCCTGCTCCTTCAGCCTGGCTAACTAATTCCTCCCCTGT
Organism: Gnathonemus echidnorhynchus; assembly: GCA_026776725.1. Lineage (NCBI taxonomy): Eukaryota > Metazoa > Chordata > Actinopteri > Osteoglossiformes > Mormyridae > Gnathonemus > Gnathonemus echidnorhynchus. The sequence continues at coordinate 13,364,850 of JAODJU010000014.1, forward strand.
CCCCTCCCTGGAAATTGGCTTGTCAGAATCCATGCTTCTCCTCTGTGTCTTCACACACACTGTGTGGCATTAGACTGCTTAATATCTGCCATACCTTATGCAAGTGGGTGCAACACATGGTGGCAGAGAGTGAGTCACCGCCCCTGCTTTGGGATTCCAAGATGAAAGGTTCTTTACAAATATAGTATTTTATTCGGGGTGTACTTTTTTTGTATTTATTTATTTTCCTCATGTGGATCTTCTCAATGACAACGGTAAAGCAATTATAACGAGCTTGCCTGCAAGGATTCCAATTCATTTCTTTCTTTTTTTTTTTTTTTTTGCTTCTGATAACAAGGAAACATTTTGTTTTTGTCTGGTGCTACATTTCGCTATAAAACTGTATTGGCCTCCATAGAATCATAGGATGCATTTAAGGTGAGGTAAGAAGTGAATAATATTTCTCATTAAATGTAACAAAGGAATCCCCCCCTTATTTGATCTTAGAAAATAAAGATGCCGTAACCCCCCCCATCCCTTTTGTCATGGAGGTTCTTAAAAAAAAAAAAAAAAAAAACAAGGACGAAGCTCGCCTCCACAAGGAGAAACAGTGGAGATGGGGAGATGAATTTAATTCTGTAAGTTCAGAGAGATTTCTTAGTTTGACACACTCAGCAGGGGGTCTTTGAGAGCCTGGCAATTTTTCAGTGCTGCTATCTTTGAAAGTCGCTCCCCGCAGCAGAGCTAGTATCAAAAGCCAAGGATAATATTCCCTGCAAGGTAAAGCATCCTACTGAAATTTTCTAGAGCTATTTATTTATTCATGATGGCTCTTTTTTCAGTATGCATCAGACACGATGGTGTTAATGCGAGAGAAGGTGCATAAAGAGGTATTCAGTAACATCCTTTTTTTAATTTTTTTTTTTTCGTTTTTCCCCCACGATATCTCTTTCTTTTATTAAGATGAGAGAGGTAGCTGTGACTTTCCGCATTGGGTTTTCCAGGTTGGGGATGCCGTGTTTGAAACCAAAACCAGCACCCCAGTTTTGCATGTCGTAATTTTATGGACTACTTAATGGGGACCCACACGGTTCGAAACATCTCCTGCTACATACAATAGCAAAATATATGAACAAATATTAGAATCCAAAAAAACGCAAATCCTTTTTTTAAACCAACATATACGATTACTGCTAATAGATTCTTTGTGAAGATAAAACCAGTCAGTATGTGAATATTATCTGCTTTCGCTATGCTTAGTACTGACAGACCCTGGTAGTGTGACTTACACCCGCATCGCACAAACATATGACTGATGACTGTCATGCATTTACTTACTCGAGTCATTAGCTCCAGCACAGTAGCCAAAGACTTGGTTAGTTTCCTGTATTCCACTTCAGATCAGAGAAAACCCATTCAACATTCTGCATATGATGAACAATTGCTCCATTTTATTCACCCCTATTCTGGAGATAGAGACTTCTAATGGCACTATTTCAGATTCATTTCAAAAGAGTCTTCCTCAAAAAGAGGAACCATAATTATATGGTTGCGCTGTGGTCCCAGAAATAGCTCCTACATCAGAAAACCGAACACATCTTTGCCAAAATGCGCTAACGTCAAGAAGAAAAAGAACAATGCACCTCTTTTACCTTATTATGCTATGCTCTCAAATCACAGTGGTTATTCTACCTCTTTAGCAGCATATGGTAGGCAGTTCATTACGAAGTCTGGGTTCCATCGAACTTTGTACCTCAGCACTATCTTCTGCTCCCCCTTTGTCAGTCAAGGCGTCTGATTGACATTCGACCGACATTGCTCTCCGAGAAGCCAAATCGCCACACCTGAGCGAGCCACAAGTGGCCCCCTCAACCAGCAAGCGGTCTCTGGCTTCAGGCCAGTGGCAGCTAGCTATAATGTGCTTTGTTTTTTTAAATATTCCTATTGCCTCTGGACCCAGAAAAGCTATCACAATTATAGATTTCTTAATTAAGTAATCATGAAGAATGAGCCAAATTTACAATGAAAAAAATGATCACGTGCTGAATTTTTTTAAAGTGTGTTTCGTCCAAGTGCTCCACAAGCTCTCACTCATGCAATAGTCAATATTATATCTTAAGTAGCGTATACATTTCTATTTTTTATTTTCCGGTTTGGGATGTCTCACATCTGATGTTTACATTTCAGAGGTTAGAAGTGAGGCACGTCACAACCCAAAGGCCTTTCTAACTAGGTGTTCCTAACTTTCCGGCATCATCATAATTCGTAGGGGGGTGGGGGGGAAAGAACGGAATACCATCTGATTCTGAAATGTCGAGACATTAATCGGCAATGTTACTTCCCAGTAGGATGGGATAAACTTCCTGCTGCTAGCTGTGTTATAACACGTTAACCGCCATTTGCTGTTAGTGGACAAAGGAATACACAAAACGCTTAAAACAGGGCCAGAGATGATTAACACATTCTCTGAGTTACTGTGGATTGAGCAATGGAAGAGTGGCCTTCCAGTCCATGGACAGTGGGACTGCAACCCCTGTAGCAGGTGTTAAGTAGAGACTTTCTCTCACCTTCTTCCTGGAATGGCATACTTTATATCAAGAGGTGTTCTACAAATAAGCTCCAGCACAGTGGGGCTTCCCAACTTGCTCAGAATGAAGAGAGGCTACAAGATATAATATAATCATTAAGCCTCCACTAATGAGGATGAAGTCCTTGCTGGAGAAAGTCACGATATTGCTAAAAGTCTCAATGTGTGCCAAGCATGTAATGGATCCTGCAGATGAAGCTGACAACCTTGTTACAGTGTTACTCTATTGCCAAGATGTGTCGGACAGTGAGCTGTGACTGCTGTCACGTTTGTGGTGTGAAGGTATTGTATGGAAAGTGCGCAGCATGTTCAGCTAAGCTGACTGTTTTTGAGGTAATCTGAATTTTTACAATTTTTGTTTGTTTGTTTGTTTTGCATGGAAAATAAAAGCACACACACACACAAAAGTTTTAATGTTTACATCTGTTTTTGTTGATTACAGCGTGTGTTGGGCCTTTCCTATCTACCTTAATCTTAAATTAATTTCATTTGATTGTGTTTATCTTAGCTCTCATCTCTCTCTCTCTCTCTCTCTCCCTCTCTTGATATATATATCGAGAGAGAGAGAGAGAGAGAGAGAGAGAGTGTGTGTGTGTGGGTGTATGTATAATATATACATTTCCATTGTAGCAGCATTCCACATGTTTGGTTGAGCTGTGGCAATCAAAGCCGAATTATTACATTGCATCGTGCAAATTGAAGCATGGAGAAATGACTTACAATCATGTGAACAAGCTCTCTATGTTTATCACTTTACCACTATGTCGTTGTTAAACCAGGTTGCATTTAATCAAGCATAGTGATGAAAGATGTATCCATACACTTTGATAATGGACAATGCCGCATGCTGTTTATTCAGGTCTGATGACCACGTTCATTATTCTTTTCATGGGGAGAGGATCTGGATCAGATCAACAGCTGGTGGGGGATTTTTTTGATCAGACCTGCAAACAAAAATTGTAAGAAAAAAAAAATCATAACTCATAAGTTGAATCCAATCTACTTTGAAACATTTTTGTAATGAAAGGTTATGTTGACTTGTTTTGTGGTTTCCGCTGTTCATGGTTGCTTTGAATTGCTGGTGGCTTGTTCAGCAGTCGTTATCCTGTTAGCTGTCAATCTGGCAGCTGTGAATGTTTTTTGTACTGTACCATTTATTGTTTATAGCATTGTAAGTTGTCCTTCAAAGCCAGCTAATATGGAAACTGATGCAAATTCATGTTAGGGCAGTCTCTCTTCAGATAAGAAAAATGTGTTTTTAGAGTTTGCTTTGATGCTAGCCTGCTGATCATACAATAAGTCGCTAATTAAAGGTCAATGAGTCATTTCCATTGTCATCTTTGGTTTTTTTCATGTGTTGAGAGAATCTCTGTTGCCTTTTAATAGGCTGCCATGTTCTTCCAAGAACACTGATGACCGGCAGTGAACCACTGATGGTTCTGGGACTTATGTTTCTAGTTCAATAACAGGCAAAAGAAATTGTGTTTTCACTTCAGTCGTTCACATGAAAGCATGTAATCAAGTTCCTGAACATCAACTGCATCACGTTAATAGACATTTCAGATGTTTCATCAACGGTACTTATACAGCTGTGCTGGTACATTGCTATGTAAACACTGAAGTTCAGTCAATATCAATGAAGTTATAGACCATAATGTTATCATTACGTGTCAACCACAATGTATTCCTTCCGCATATTAATCAGTTAATGTAAGTGATAAATTAAATACAATTACTATGTAATAATATATACATATTCTGGTCTTCTTTATGAATATGTTTTCCATGGGCATTGGAAATTCTGTAGAATTCTTTTAATGGATAAGGTTTACCAGAAAAAAACTAAAATCTACCTAAGCCTTGAGATAAACATAAATGTAAACTTTTTATAATGGTATTAATAATTAGCCAAATAACATTATTTTTTGCTTTTTGGGTTTGCCTTGTGGTTTCTGGAGCTTATCCTGTGAACACACCAGATTGTTACTGTGATTTTTATAGCCTGCAGTTTTTGAGAAAATTGCTTGCAGCTTGAAGCTGTGTTACATTGGTGTTTAGCCACAGGAAATATTACGTAGCTGTTTCTTTCTGTGTTACTCATCACACCTCTCCAGTTAACCAATCAGAAGTCTTTGTTGTCCATTCCGACTCTCCATTGGTGGTCAGCTGTGAGTAGTGTTTGAGAAGTTAGGAACCTATTAAAGATGCTTTGTCTTGCAAGTATGAGGGATATATGTGCAGCAGTCCACCAGGAGCTGTGCTATACCTACGTCTCGGAAATTAGTCCTCGTGTCCCCTTAGGGTTCGTGCATCGTCTGATATCATCAGACTATGAAACCAGGGCCTGGAAACGTGTAACTAGTGCGGACATGCTTTCTATCTCAAGAATCCGTAGCTTCTGTTAAGCCTTAAACCATAGCCAGATTTCTCTTAGTGTAAGGTGTTGCTCTGGTACATCATTGTGCTGCACAATTGTTTCCGCTCAATGCCAACATTATTTACTTTACTTAAGTGCAATGACATCATTGTGTTTCTCCCGTCTTTGGTCCTTTGGGTGGATTTAATCCAGGTCCCTCCACTAAATCACTATTGCTAATCCACTTCACACATTTGCCCTCCGTGGTGATGCGTTCACGCCCGCACAAGAAAGAGCCACTGTCACCCGCCACAATTGGAGGTAAAGAATGGCGAAAAACACACAGAAGAGTTTTAAGCATGCCTGTCAGGCCAGATAGAGTACTGGAACTAGTGTGTTCAGACAGGATAACAAAGCAGACCCTGGGGCCTTAGACTCGCATACCCAGTACAACTCATTCTCAGGCCAGTGTTCATCCTGTACATTTTAACTATTCATTTCAATGAATGTTCCATATTTCCAGTATAAGAATTCAAAATGACTATTACTACAAACAAAGACGGCCACCTTCAGATGAAGATTATTTCATATATTTTGCTCTTTGTATGTTTTACACAGTACAGTATGTTGTATATTACTATATTTTTATCATGTGCTATGTCCACCCCCAGTCAAATTAGGTTTGTTAAAGAACATTTTATGTTGTCTAAAGCACTTGGGTTACTACACATATATTGTGACTTCCTGTAGTAGATATGGCTGAAAAAGTTTCATATTAAAGCAATAAACACAGGCCGATCAATGGTCCGTTTAGAGAAAAGTGGCAGATCTGCGAGCCACATGTTACATTTACATTAACCTTCTATAAATCGCATAGTATTCATATGCAGTTTGTCAAGCAGAAAATGTACCCATGAAAAAAGTATTATACTCTATCTGGTCCAGTATGTCTTGTAGTGGCAGTCAATATCATATTTTATTACACTGTTTTAAGTATCTAGACTGTTATTCATTTTTCTCAAAAATGTAATGCAAACCATAAACATAAGGAAAAGAGTCTGCAAAGAGTTGGTGAAATGTCAGTGACAGACTGCATGATGTGCTCATTGTCATAACATGTTTTTTGTTTATCGTAACTGTGAATCAGTTTTCTGTTTTACTTTATCAATTTGATACTAAGCAACTAAATGTATCCTTTTTTAACTCCAAATGCATTGAACTTCATTCCAATTTAGATTCAGTTTCTGGGCAGGAAATCAAATTATCTAACAGATCGCAGTACTGGAAGTGGTTAAAACCGCAAAAGCTGTGAATAAAAAAAAATGTTGCCAAATTACTTAAGCTCTAAATTAAATTATTCTGATTTAGAGACACTCTGCAATCTCTAATGGTTTGAATTGGCTTTCAGGGGCAGTTTTGACAGTCGCACAACTTTGTGCTGTGGCGTAAAACCAAGAACTTAGAACTTTGATAAACTAAAATAATGCTGTTTTTTTTTTTTTTCCTTGTGCCAAGTTTAATACAATTGTACTTGATGCATCCCTTATAAATGACATTCATCAAAGATAGATTTTCAGTCCAAATGTATTTCTCTGAATGTCTTCAAAAAGCACTTCCAAGAGGAAGTAGGAAATATTCTGTGGGTGAGTATAACTAATGTCCAGGGAGGAAACTCTTTTATTTGTATTTGACTTAATTTTGCACTTGCCGACTGACTCGTTTGTTTTATACAGTATATAATATATATATAAAGATTTTATATCGAAATTTATATAGAAATGTAGCACGACGTAGCAGAATCATCAAGCTTAAAGCGTAGCTTTGAAAAACTTAATATGTATAAACTATGCATTCTTGCTGTGTGTGTGTGTGTGTGTGTGTGTATATATACACACACACACACAAATTCAGTACATGGTATTATATTATTTATAGAGGTAATGTAATGTTTCCAATTTGAAATGTAAGGTCATCGATGTATAAGCTTCTGCTTTACAGATTATTGTACTAAAATTAATGCAGCTATGCCCCAGATGGCTTTCTGTTTGAATCAGTGCTTCACAGCAGCTCCATTCCTCCATCCATCCATCCGTCCATCCATCCATCCGTCCGTCCATCCGTCCGTCCATCCTTCAAACTACTTGTTATGGTATCCCGTCAGGGGGGAATTTGGGCCCCATCCTGAGCAATTTTAAGCATGTTTCCAAAATGTAAAGACAAAGCAAGCTTTCATCCCACCGTGTTTAATACCAGTCCTTGCATTATTTTGTCTTATAAATATCTCTGCATCATCTTTCTATCAGTTATTATTATATCTTGGTAAACAGAGCCAGTGGTAAATCTAAGAGTAACACTGTCAATATTGAAAATTGCAGATAAAAAACAGCAATCACTGTTCAGTTGCCAGCGTCATGTTCTGAAGAACATTCCAGAATGACATGGATGTATGTATGTTATGTATTTTAGCAAACATTTCCCGAACAGAAGCTGAAATGATTACAAGGAAATATTACAGAGGAAGGCACTGACCTCACCTATAAAATTCTTATATCGAAATAAAGAGAATGATTTATCTAGAAATAAGGGATTACAGTAATTAGTTTTCATACCTCCTACACGCTAGAGGCCATTGGGTTCTTCGTCTAATATCCTTTTTCCTGCCATTGGTGTCTGATTAATATCTACTGCTTCTCTTTTTCGATGACTGAGTCAGATTAAAAGATTCTCATCGTTTAAGCCAAACTGTTTTCAGATGACCAGAAACCAAAGGCTGACATGTCTTCATGGCCTTCTGTGCTTCTCATCTCAAACTCTGTGATAACATATCGAGAGCTGCTCTGTGAGCAATACTCCCTGCTACGCCCCACACAAGGTTTATTGAATGAACAATATTCTACAGTTAAATATAATGGCATTTCAAGTTTCTCATTGAATTAAGGTAAATGGGTTTATACAATTTGATTTGGTAATTATGTAGTTATACATTATTATGCAGTCATTGCAGGTGCGGTTTAAATATGATTGTTGCTATAAATAAGATGAATCAGTAATAATCAGACATATTTTTTCCTTCGCTTTTGGAAAGGATATCTAACGTGTATTTGTTCACGTGCAAAATCATGTTAAACTCATTTCTAAATCATTACTCTAATATTTATCACTCTGCGAATTATTAGCTATGCGTATTAGTAATTTATTCCACAAAAATTTTTACCAACTTATTATTATTGACATTAACTGTAATGTTGGATGTAAACATAAGGCTTGAAGTGTAAAATTAGGTAAATATAAATGTGTCTTTGTTTTCTCTTTTTGAAATAAATTGAGTAATATTTATCTCACCATGACCCTGTACTGGATAAGTTGTTATGGAAAAATGGGTGGATTGATGACCTTTATCTTTGGATAAAAACAATAAATAGACAATTAGTATTCATCTGTTTACCATTAGCTTGCAACTTTTGTTTATAAATAAATTTTCATTCATTCATTCATTCATTCATTCATTCATTCATTCATCTTCCATACCGCTACTCCTATACAGGGTTGTAGGGGTATGGAACCTATTCTAGAAACAATGGGCACAAGGCGGGAATAACCCAGGGTGGGGTACCAACCCATTACAGGGCAAAAATAAATATGTCATAGTTAATTTCATATTAAGTTTGGGTCCGATCATCACCTTCCAGCCTGAGGGCATTTGGTGACTTTCTACCTATGGAGATAATTCTGAAAACCTCATTCGGATCCAAATGAAGACTGTGGGCAACTTTAGCTAATTACAGAGTCCTTTGATCTGCATTCCATGGCTTCACGCTTTTCAGAGTGACAGAAGGATCACTTTTCATGGAAGATGCATTGTTTTTATCTTGTGACCTCGATGAAAGCAATGGCCATTACCCTTTAGTAAGCTCACTGATGTGTCTTTATGGTATTTATATCCATATTCTGGCAATAAAGCTCAAGGGCTCTCCACAGGGTGAGAATAGGCTTTGTGTCTGGACATTGTCCTTGACATTTAGAGTTCCTTGCAGATAGCTTAAACACCATTCTATCTGCTCATTTATTTTCTTTTGTAATGTGCAAAGCATTTTACTTTGATTAAATACAGTTTTGCTCATTTTCTTTTTTTCACATGCAAAGATCAGGGAAAGAAAACTCATCTCAGTTGGCTAATTCTGAAATGCTCCACAAACCGTTCGCATCTCTTGACAGACTCGTTGGCTCCTAATGAAGTGCCAGTGATGTTCCTCAGGCCCCCTGGTAGCTCCTCTCTTCTTGTAGTTGCCAGAATGCACAGTGAAATAAAAGTGAGGATATAAGAATGGGAGTCACTGCTCAACTGCCAGTGTCATGTTCCGAAGAATGTTCCAGAATGACATACATTCATTATTAACGGTGATCTTAGTGGTAAGTGTGTTGTGGTTCGCAGTTAACAAACTGTTTCTTCTAAAACCTGGATGGTATAATATATAGTGAGGCATTATAATTTGCCAAGATCTATAATTATTTAAGGATAAAATATGCAGAGGAAGATGATAACTGTATAGACTGTGTGGTATTTTAAGGTTATTAAAGGGTGGCCTTACGCTGAATAAACTGCTAACTAGCTGGCTTGAATGGACATCCTGAGGTTTCACAGCTTTTTATTTTTTAAATTTGCCTTGTGTCAGTCAGGTTTTTGGACGTCACTTTGAAAGTCTTTGGTGTCAAAGGAACTGAAGCATCAAAACCTGGACTTAAGGCCCCCACCAACATGTGACAGTGCTCACTAGCTGCTGTTCTCCTCGATTTATGAATATTAATGCAGGATTGTGTATTCTCCTTCATCCTAACCCTAACCTTAATCGCTTATCCAGCACAGGGCCTTGTATTCTCCTTCATCCTAACCCATTAGTAATCATAACCGCTTATCCAGCACAGGGTCATGTATTCGCCTTCATCTTAACCCTAACCCTAACTGCTAATCCAGCACAGGGTCATGTATTCGCCTTCATCCTAACCCTAAACCTAAGCCTAACTTACAGGATTTCTTGAGGGTCTTTAGAATATAATTCAATTTCCCAGCTGTACTGTTTTCTCTCTTCTTTTTTTCTGATGAACAACTTCAGTGACCAAATTGTTTAAGAGTTTTATATAATTAGCCAACATCAGGGCACAGCAGAAGAATTGAACATGTGCATTTGTTTAATTGAAGGAAGCAAGATGACTTAAAAATGCAAAATTCACCTCTGACAGCTTTGAACTGTGTGATTGTGGTACTGCATCAACCGCCACACGGCCGATCAGAGTGGAAGTCCACACGATGCAGATTGTGGTGATGATATCACTGGTACCCATTCATCTGTGACAGTGGCAGATTAATTTAAACCCACAAACAACCCAAACAAAAATATCTAAAAACAAAACCAAACAAGGATGGCCTTGTATACTTCAAACAGGTTTCCAGATTGTTGTGTTGAAGTGTGGATTTATATATGAAAAAATACAGTAATTAACATTTCCTCGATTTCCTAGTAATTTTCTCTTCATTTTCTTTCAATTTCAAAGTTTAAAAGTGCAACGGGAGACCCACACTGCGTTCAACAGCAGGAGAAAAGCAGAAAGCCCACAGCCAGAAATGATTGATAAAGATGGTTGAAACACGGGCAGGCTGTCCCCTTTCCTTTTGGCATGTTTTAAAAAGAAACAAGATGCAAAAAACCACCCCCCCCCCCCCCCGCCACCTTAAAAAAAAAATTATGCTTTGAAGCAGGAAATAATAACAGCGTGTTGAGTGTAAGCAAACCTCCTTCAGTAGAGATATGGAAGACGGGACAGGGACATAATTAACACAACAACGCAGAGAGAAGCGTGCCCGGCTGATTTAGTATGGCGGAGAGCTGCTGAAAAGCCAGCAGCAGCGCGGCCTTGTCATTGACTTAAATAAACAGTGAATGAAAATTAGCTGTACCTGAGTCAGATAATCATTACTAAATGAATTTGTCCCCGGCCCTATGAAATAAATGAAAAGCAAGGTTGGACAGAAGAAAAAAAGACAGGAAGCCTTTCAATGCATATAAATTTCACTTACAGGATGAAACATAAGCAAAGAATTATTGATTATGTTAGCTTTGCTCTCTGAATCGTTTTATTCCTCTTTAAACGCATGGTGCCCTGTTGCCGATAAAAAACGAGTTTATTAATTTGAAATCTGTTTACAAACACTGGTGAAAATTTGGGGTTATTCAACGGTAAAGTGGGTACAAATTAATTGAGCAGACAAATCATTCCATGTAAATGACAAGGCAATAATTACAGCTCTGAATGCCAGCTATTTTTGCAGGTATCTGGATGAAAAATCTTTAATAATGTTTTAATTGAGTTATAGTCTGCCTCACAGTCATTATAAATCTAAATTAGCATGTACTTCATGACTATATTGCATTTTGAGATCAAATTATTGTCATTTTTAGCATTATTAATCACTGACATATTAAATATTTAATTTACAGCTTTGAAAATATATTTTGTTCTTTTGCAGATCCCTCTCAGTTATAAAAATGTAATAATAAACAATATGTTGTTATTAATACTGATCAAACCAATGATAGGCAAGTTTTTCTGATTCTGAAGAATGTTATATATTTCAAAGGAAACTGAACTAATCCATAATGATAAGCATAAATTCATTATCTTCTTAAAAATGACAAAAAGACAAGGTTACCTTTCTATATTATTATTATTATTATTATTATTATTATTTTATGTTGTTGTGAAACAAGTGTACCAAACATAAATACTTCATCTGAGTATTTTACATATATTTATTTGATGTTTCAAAATGCTATCACAGTATATACATACATAAATTGGTTTTCATGGGCTACACATTTATACATATTTATAAAACTATATATAAAGATAGTATTTTTCAGCAGATAATTTAAAAAATGTGCTTAAAAAGTACGCATTTTTAGTGTAAAAAACCACCATACTCCATAACCTTCAGAAACTGCAAACTCCAAAATCATTGATCTTAAAAAGTCTGGTTCCACATGAAAAATAATTTATGGCCCTATGTCTGCTCTGCTTTATGCAGTAAAGGTCAGGGCAAGAAAACGTGCTTCTGTAATGCTCAATTCCACAGCGTTTCTTTGTACCAGAAGCGCCTGAATTAATCTAGTTTGAGAGGAAATTAGAGGCTTTGGAAGCTGTGCTTCATTCCTCTGTAGGCTTCGTTTTTACTGAGAGACCCTATGATTAGCAGGCCAATAAGAGTAACCTATCATCAAAAGATCTCCACTATCCTCCATATTTGAAATTGGAGGATACCCCCCCCCCCCCCATACGTTTCTTTAAACATTCCCCTTTCACACTTTCTCTGTTCCTAGTACCACTCATTGGCTAGCTCACTTTACACTAGTCTTTCTTCTTACTACTTGTCACAGTGCTAGTATTGTGACAGGTCCACAAAGACTTGAGCTTAAAGCCAAATGACTCTTTCTCCTTGTCTGCTGCTGCTGATCCTGGAGTCTCTCCAGGCTGGGTGCCTTTACTCGGTGTCAATGTGAGCGTCATGTAAAGATACTCGTTTGTGTGGTCCTACACCATGTGCTGCATTAGGCATCTCAAGGACATTTTTTTTTTCAGCTCAGTTAATTTCGTCAAGCTCTGAAGCACCATCAGTTATGAAAATGAAAGTACCGTCTCATCATAGGGATGACTTTCCTTGACATTTAATGCTTTGATCCCAAACAGTGTCATACATTGTTATGTTGTATTTGATAATAAGAAAAATGTATCCTGAGAACCTTCGAACAAAAAAAATCAATCCACTTGAAAGAGTGTGTGACATAATTTCAAAAACATTTAAAATGTATCACTACTCATTTTCATTTATCCTGATGAGATACCAACCATTTGTGAAAAAACTACTAGGTACATGCCCATTATTATTATTATTATTATTATTATTATTATTGTTGTTGTTGTTGTTGTTGTTGATGATGCTGGTGTTCTTGTTGGAAACATGGAAACAAGATCTTAATGAAGTAATTAAATGTAATTCAAATAAAAATAAAGCACTGTATTTTAATTTAAAACAGCAATACATTTAATTCCTAAACATTTTCTTTCTTAAGGACCGTAATTATGTAATAAAATATTTAATCACTTTACAATAAACTGTGGAGCTGAAAGAAGCATTGTATCATGAAGACTGACTTGTCAAATGTCTGCCATGAAATGTGTTGATGTAATCAACCAGCTCACAAAACAAAAAATATGTGTAAACATATTCATGTTGGAGAATACTTATTAACAGGAAAAACTTAATACTTATTAATTATTATTTAAGAGGGTATCAGGTGGGAACATAAGCTTTACAAAGCAGAGGAGAATCCTGGCTACTAAAATCATCCAGCATCTTCATGTAAAACTCTCCTCTACCCTTTTAAACAACAGTCTTAAGGCAGGAATCGATTTATTTGCTCTCTGCCTTTTGATTTTAGTATATCTCCAAGAGAGCAAGAGCCTGCTGATTTATTTTTTGTTCCATGGCCTCAATGATTAATTTTGCTTCCATAGTTTTGTTTTTATACAGTTGTTCCCATAACAGTAAGTGTGCCGTTTAATCATTATGACTGTAACTCAAATCAAAATACCAGTTCAAATGGTGCTTGATAACTGTCAATGTTTAGATGGTAGAAAAGAGTAAATGTGTTTCTCTATCACTACACTTTTCTCATGCTGTATAATTTACACTTATTTACATCATCATGAATAACATAAAATGCACAAGTTAAAATGTAATTCAGTAATTGCAATGTGTGGTGACTACTGTAGTCTCACAGTGTATAAATATGCTTTGTAAAGCATATTTTAAGGTTCACAGCCAAAATGTAGTATATTTCAAAATGACAGCCTCCCAGGCTATGTACCCAATATAGATACGAGGATAATCCTGATTAGTTTTGGTTTCAGAATTCACAGTGTCATCTGATCACATTTCATTTAAATTCCTAAACTGCCTTCACCCGACTTGATATGGCCACAGGACTCTGGATTTGAAAACATACTCATTTATGAAGTCCAACCTATTGTTTGAAATTTTGATTGTACATGTTTTCAAACCAGTGGATGGTTTTTAGAATTTTGGCACATACTTGCTTTCAGATACAAAATATTTTAGCAATACGATAAAATCACAATTGTTTGCTTAAGGCCATTTAAGATTTTATCATGCTCATAGCATTCATGTCATCAGAAAAAAATTGATTTACGTTTAAGAGTCATATGTTTATAGTCAAAGCCTTTATCCAGAGATGCTGTCAGGAGAAGGACCAGAAACTCTAGTTTATTTTTTTAATTAAGTCTCTACACCCAAAAGAATATGAATTAAAATAAATATATTGTTACAATCCTGTGAAATCCCATTTGAAAATATAAGCGGAGCACATAGAGATAACTAGCAATCAGAGTAGAATATAACTCTAGGTGGACTGAAGCACTTGAAAAACACGCAATTCTAAAAGTCTAAAGCAGTAGAAAAATTATGAATGTATATGATATAAATGGATATTATAAGCAGCAAATGGCAATTCAAACCTCTATCATGATTAATGAATTTATATTTCTATAACTATTTTCCATTATTATATAGAATTCCATACAATCAAACAACCATTTCTTCAGAATATAGCACGTTCATTGACCCATGTCTGTGTAAAATAGTAAAATGCAGAATATCCCATAAGTACATTACTTAGTTATCTTTAATAGTCACTCCAAATTAAAAATGATGTTTCATTGAACAAATGGCAAAGCATTGAGTATCACAGTACAAAATACATTTTTCAATAACTCCTAAGTATTCCAGGTAGTAAAAACAAATATAATGAATATAGGAATGGAGCTGATCATGTGACACTTCTTGTGTTTTGTGTTGCATGATTGTTTAGTTGACAATGGGACAGTGTTAACGCAGCAGTTTATGGATCTTTGCCTGGAAGATCACCATCCTATAGATAGCACAGTAAATGGCCCTCATTGTTTTGTTTTTTTCTCCTTTCTTTGCCACCTACATAATAACACGTGGGGCTCTATTTTTCACCTGCGTAAATGGCGACGCAAAGTTGTTTTGCTAGTATCATGCCAGCGCATTGCACACACACACACACAGTGGTACCTCAGTTCTCAAAATCATTAGAATTCGAACCAAAACCAAAAATCGAACCAACCAGTTCAAAAAAAAAAAATACCTATAACTCGATCTGAATCTCAGAAGTCAAACCGTGAACGCCGACCTAAGATAACTTAATACGCGTGGGGAAATGAGTCTCTTAGCGGGAACAAAGGGTAAAGCTTCAGTCTCAGCCTCGCATTCGCTGTGATAGCACCGTGCATGTTTACACTAACTGAATACAT
>JAODJU010000014.1:13394414-13430248 GCA_026776725.1 Gnathonemus echidnorhynchus
GTGGCTCATCAGAAGCCAGGTAGGATAGAAAACCGACTGGATAGTAGCTCTCCAGGACCGGAGTTGGAGACCCCTGCACTAATGATTTAAGCTTCTTAGAATAATTTGTCAGTATGGAGCGAACCTGATCCCTTGGTGTGTTCTGGCAGGAAATCCTCAGCACCGTGTGTCTACACCGCTCAGCTGTTATGCGAACACACCACAGTCTACCTGTTACCTCCAGCAAAGAAATAAATTTTAAAAATTGTTTAGCTACCAAACTAGCAGTTGCACAAGAAAGGCATGAAACATTCCAGCGTATTCAGTAATCAAGGGCATTCTCTTGAATAGTGTGGGAACTTGAGTTGTAGTTGTATAAACTTTTTAATCTCTGCAGACACCAACATTGCCATCCAAGTTATGTGATTGTTCCTGAGACTGATGTCTCAGTTCTGGTTATAACAAGGTTCCGTCTTTCAAAGGTTTACATGGCTGACCTTTCTAGTAATTGGAGAATTAACTTATTTCTTCACTCTGGGCTTGCCTCAGGGTAAACAGACAAATGTGAAATTGAGGATATCATTATCACCTCTGAGTTAACTATTAATTAATGAATGTACTTTGTAAAAGTTTGCGGCAGTTCTTATTGTTAAATATGAAATGCATAATTTAAATTGGTATGCAAATGATGGCAAAACATTTTGCCTACCATGAACATTTCTGGTAAATATCGCTGAAAGAACAAATGACTTCATTTTCTGTAGAATTAAGTTGTAATGTACAACTGCAGCTCTGCAGCTGTTTCATAGAATCTATCCATCTTCCATAACCATTTATCTGCGGAGGCCCGGAAGCCTATCTTAGGAAGCCTGTCTCAGGAAGCCTGTCCCGGGAAGTCTATCTTAGAAAGCCTGTCTCAGGAAGCTTGTCCCGGAAATCTTATCTTAGGAAGCCTGTCTCAGGAAGCCTGTCCAGGGAAGCATATCCTGGGAATCTCGGGAAGCCTGTCCTGGGAAGCCTATCCTGGGAATCTCGGAAAGCCTGTCCTGGGAAGCACATCCCAGGGAGCCTACCTCAGGAGGCCTATCCCGGGAAGCCTATCCTGACGAGTTTATCCTGGGAAGCCTATCCCAGGAAGCACTGGATATGAGCAACTGGACACCCATGGACAAGATGAACAACTAGCCCGTGGCTTACATTCACACACACAGTCAAGCACTAAGGAGAATTTAGACACACCAGTTCACCTGAACCAAATGCCTTTGGATTGTGGGAAGAATCCTGTTTGAACAATAGAAGAACATGTAAGCTTCAAAGACACAGAACCTGGAGCAAGAGTCAAGTCCGAAACCCTGGACCTGTGAGTCAAGTGATAGCGAGCCTTGCTGCCTCTTTAGGCCTTAGGAGGAAATAATGGAGAAAGTGTGTTGTAGAACATTTCAATAGAACTCCTTTGCTTGGATTTCTATACATGTGTGAGTATAGATTCAATAAATTCCTCAGGGTTGTTAATGGCACAGGAATGCCGGGGCGTGCAACTTCAATGGGCATTTATCCAGAATAGGGAAACGATGAGTCCAGGAACAAGGTAAAGTGCTCTCTGTATAGCAGTATTTCTCAACCCGGTCTTCGAGGACCCCCAGACAGTCCATGTTTTTGCTCCCTCCCAGCTCCCCGCCAAATAGTCCATGTTTTTGCTCCCTCCCAGCTCCCTGCCAGACAGTCCACATTTTTGCTCCCACCCAGCACCCTATTGGACCATGGCCTGTCTGGAAGTCCCCGAAGACCAGGTTGGGAAACACAAATAATGATAAATCTGATTTTCATGGGTATTTACGTGATACATACTTGTCTGGTGATATGACTACTACATTTCAGCAAATGGATAAATGAGTCAAAAAGAACAAACAAACAACCCCATTGCAAACACCAGGCGAGGTGGCACTGTAGTTATCTTTAGCTGAATATACATGTTATATGTATTAATATTAATATTCATTTCCTATTAATCCGGGTTATGTCTTCATGCCTGGTCCCCTGGTGGCTGTGAAACGCTAGTTTATTCATTTAATATAAATTAAATGTATAAATGTCTAATTTCATAAGCATTCCAACGTTTTCAGTTACTTGCAAATATTCATCTAAAGCAAAAGTTATGAACGTGAACACTGAATGTGAACATCAGCTCTGTTTTAATTAATGTACCCCTGATGTAAACACTGAATACTTATTTCAATACCATTGAATCATTTTGTAATATATGTAACATTTTTCAATAGGTCTGTTGTAAGTATGTACTAATTGTAGCAGAATAACTCAATGAAAGGAGAGGAAATTGTTACTGAACTTTTTTTTTTTTTTACCAAAAGTTTTTATGGATGATATGTGATGCATCTTCAGAAATCCATCTTTTCTGAACTAAGGTTGCTTGGTGATACAATCACGCTTTTTATTTTAAGACTGCAGGATCAGATATATGACATATCTATTTGATGTCTTTCTAAGTTTGAGTAAATGCAATTAACTTTTTTTATAAACATTATCCTGTGGGATTATAGTCGTTAGTTCCCCATTTGGTGTGATTGATGTATAACGGGTACATTCACAAAATACCTCATATAATAGGACATTTGAGCTATAATGCCTAAGGTGTATGTCCACTTAAAAATAAAAATCTCTATAGTACAAATCCCATTAATACATTTCATATAAGTAAATTAAATGATAGGAAATTAATATTACCCCCCATGAGGGTTTTTACCTTAAAAATAAATTAGAAAGGGTCATCTGACACTTTAATGAATATTATACAAGTACAGTTCTGATTTTAGACGTACGGTAATCACCGGTGGTGTTAATTTAACTCGGCTCGTTTATACATTGTTCTGAAAAATGAAGCAATGTGTGTGTGTGGAGGGCAGTGGTTATTATTTCTGTATCTTATGCAGTATCCTCTATTGTCAAGTGAGTAAATATCTATTAAAACTTCATTCTGAAGGATGCTGTAGAAATAAGACCTTATAAAGACTCTGATATTTTCATTGTCACATAAAGCACATTCAAGGCATCTTGTATGTGTTGAGAGGAAAGAATATCTTTCCCTTTCACTTCTGTGTGGTAAGTAACCGATGTCTAACAATCTGTCACTAATGGCTAGAAACCAAGGACACCGTCCTCTCTGATTCTCCGAAAATGCATTGGATGCAGTTGCAATCACTGTCACCCTATTTAATATAATGAACAAAGTTTTGCTGCCATGTGAAAACAATTTTGCCTCAATTATATGAACTCCCTGCTGCTTTTGCCCTCTGTTGTGTTTGATCAAGTAGCCCTATGAGATCCGCTTACCCAAAGAAATATGAAGATAATGAGACATAAGAATGCTGAGTTCCTTAATTGCAACTTCTTTGTCCACACCTGCACTTACATATTGACCAAGTTCCGAGATTCAACATTTTTCAAACAGCCTCATCATCAAATCTCTATCTTCCATAATTACAAGCTAAGTTCATTTTAATTATTTTCTCAAGGTTTTCTCCCAAGCGTGTGCAGTGAACCGGTAGACTCTCCTGCCAACCACTGATTGCATTTTTTATTTTTTTTTTTGCAATACAAGTGAGGAGTGGTATATCTCTCTTTCCTGACATTTCTGTAGGAAATGCACGTGTGGCAGGTATTTGAGATACCATGGCTCCCACAAGCGCTCCCAGAAATGTTCTTCTCTGCAGAAATCCCAGTCTCTATCATGATGACACATGCTGTCGTCTAAGGAATAGGACTCAACCTGCACTCATAAAAAGTGCCTTTGCTGTCTGAGCCGATTGGAAGCCCCGAGTTATTTATTTGACCTCAAGCAATGCTTAACTCTGAGTAACCCCACCTTGCCTCTCATTTGCATAAGTTGATTGTGTTTGATTGCTTTTAAATTTAATCATTTTGTATTATCTTAGAATTATTCATCTAATTGGTTTCATTGAGGTTTAGAGACTTTTATTATGCGTGGCTTTAGTTGCAGTATATTAAAAATGTAGGGGAAACATTTTAAATACCTGATGTGGACAAATATATTGTTAAGTGAACATCGACACGCTTGATAGTAAATGTCTTTGATGTTTGGGTAATTTTATCCCTGAGTACATAAAAGATATGTGTATTTCCCGAAACAGCTCAGTCATTGGCTGTGGTGAAAATTCCCAGTTTATTTTATAACACGTCCTGGTCTGTTCTGGGAAGCATGATGTTTAAAGGAGAGTATATTTTGAATGGATGCTAGTTCACTCTCAGCTCCATAGAAATGCAGCAAACTGCTGAGTTACTGATTCATCTGTACAGCAAATATTTATATTTTAGGAGGAAATCCAGCCAGATGCAGAAGGGACATGTGGGTGCCACACAAAGCCCCCCCCCCCCACCACTGGCACAAGATTCCAGTGCACAACCTGAAAGAACTGAAGCAGAAATGCAAACTATTGAGCCGTTATGTCAGTCACTTCTATTTATTGCTTATTAATGATTTTAGAAATAAATTATACACAAACACATTTCAGGGGAACCCTTTGATTCTGCCTTGTCCTTCCCAATCTCTACGGGCATAGTGAAATACACGGCGGTTAAAAATTGAAGCACAGGTGGACGAATGGCTTTATTGACGGCATTATTGTGCATTTTGACATGTCCTTATTCATATTTAAATGTGTGATGAAAAACATTGTTGCAGTTACAACCAAATCCCATAGAAAACACTAATTGTTCAGCTATAGTTGATTGTCATCATCGAGTTCGTAAGCTTGGAAATCTTGCAATTTTAAAGTGTCTATTAGTGTAGATAAAAGAGCACAGATATTCGCACTAAAGGAAAAACTAGAACAGTGATGCGTAAGCATACAGATGCCAGATTTAATTTAGGTACACATAAATGACGTATACTATTACTTTATCTGCCCTTGTGCAAGTGGAATAATCATTTTTTATGGTTCTAAAATTTCAGAAGAAAAACACCAAGGCACTTTCAAAGCACATCAGAGAAAATCAATGAGAAACAGAGGATGGGAGAAGGTAGCACAAATCCTGCGGTCTCTGAATAACCCTGTGAGCTGTCTTTCACCAACAGTTGCTGTCCCTTCGAACAGTACAGCTTAGGAGGACACTGGTAAGGCAGGTCGCGGTGAGGCCAACGACAGAGCATTCATCAGTCAACATTGTTCAGAATGCTTCATAAAAATAGCTTTTATGTCAGGGTGCCAGTAATGAAATACAGTCTGGTTCAGAATCCTGCATGACGCTTACACCTGAGGGATTCTGGGAAAAAAAAATGTTTTTAATAGTGTTGGAATCAGATGCCACCAAACTGGAGATTGTTACTCCAAGTCCCAGCCTGACACAGTTTACCGAATCAATATCTTTAATAACATTTAGTGCACTGCTAGAGCACTGCTGCTTCTTCAGTTTAATGCATTTTTAAAGTTTTTTTTTTTATTGTGAAGTTCTGTAATTTCCAGAATGAGATGCTTCTGGGTCTAAATATCTCTGTGTGGCGTGGAATGTGACTGTAACGTCAGATTTGAAATATAGGGCTTAAAATATATGCTTAGAGGCAACCCATGCGAGTATGACTGAAAAATCATTTTGTTATTGATTAATATTAATTCCCTTATTATACGCACACACGAAACAACAATTGTTACATTCTGCCATACAATTAATGCAATAATATAAGTAATTTTTATATCCAGGTGGGCATTTATTATATACAGTGCTCACAGAAAGTCTTGGGACACTTGCTTTATTCAGTAAAAGTATTGCAAATTTCAGGGGAAATATTTTAGTTTTGTAAACTGATAAACACACTATGCTATTTTTCCCTGAATAAATAAATGTATTTATGTACCTTAGTCAATAAATAGTCAGTATGATTTTGCGAACATTAATATTGTGAGCAGATGGTTATTTGTGTGATCATGCAGTTCAAATAATGTTTTAATGATTAAGTGAGGAGTTGCAGTTACTGGAATTGATTTACATTATTGGTCAATCAAGAAAATTAATTAATAAAGAACTGGCTTATTTAATCTTTAATTTTTAATTTCACTTTTCAATTAAAATATTATCTCCTAATGAGAGTTCCATAGTCAAGCTAATATTATTTAAAGCATAAAATTAAGCGGTAACAACAATCTTGTTGAATTTGTTTTAGTAGAAAATGTTGTCATTTCTTAGTTAATATTTCAGAATTTCTGATAAAATCTTTTGTGCTTTTTGTTTCTAATCGAGTTTAAAGAAATTTTTGGATGAATTACATAAATTTTGCTGGAAAAATACTTAATACTAGTTTAATGCATAAATACTTGTATAGCATATTTTAATGGCATTTGTTGGAACTGTGGAAATGATGCAACAGTGAAATTTTCCTGTCATGACATGAAGTATGGCCTGTAATATAAAATGCATATTGAACCAAATGGAATATGAACTTTAAAATATACACAGGCAATATATCATCAAATCACTTTTCTCTATTTTAATGTTATAAAAATATTAAATTTTTTATTTTAAATATTAGACAGTGATATTCAACATGACAGTGATGGACATACTGATTTTGCCGCATTCGACATGTCCCTGGGTCAATAAGGGAGGGGCTAGTGCTTCACTTCTTTAACCAATCACAGTCTTCATTGGATGGCATCACCGCATTGGTCCAATTTTTTCTCATTTTCAAATTCATGGCTTCCATCCATCCAATCACCTCTCCTGGGGCAGTGCGTGGTTTAGCAAGTCAAGCCTCTGTGCTCCTAATCAGAAGATTGTTTCAGCCTTGTCATTATTATTTCTGTTATTATTATTTCTGTTGTTATTGCTATCACCATCATGAAATAAAGACACACCCTTACATTGCTCCATACAGCCTTTGCAGGTAAGCATGTTCCTGTGTTTTGTCTGTTTTTGTCTATGACATATGCCATATCAAAAAAGCACACATAATAGAACAGTTACTTTAGAGATCTGTGAAGCTTGTCGCTTAGCAGTAAACACTGGTTATAATTGATGTGGTGATGTCACCCAATGAAGACTGTGATTGGTTAAAGAATTGAAGCACTAGCCCCTCCCTTGTTGACCCAGGGACATGTCAAACTTGGCAAAATCAGGACTTGCTGCCAGCGACACAGCAGAATTGCAGACGCTACAATTTTTCACTTTGTCGTGTATCAGGTACAACCTTTGGAAGGAATAAATACCAGGATAAATTAAGCATCCTTTCTCTCTTCAGCCTCAAATTATGGGAATATAACTTCAGTATAATATTAGCGGTATGTTCTGCATTTGGCAGAATTCGTTTCTTCAGACTTAGCTGCTCTTTTCTTCATTTTATCCTTGGCTGTTCTCATTTTTCCAGCTCCATTGTTGCATTGTAGAATTCCGGTTCCCAGGTTGCTCTTACGCAAATCATAGTAATCAGTGTTTGGTCAATGACAATAGATCTCAAGAATGCCATCAGCAGTGTTTTCTTGTTCACGATACAGATTTAGTTCTTTTCTGTTTTTACTGAATGTCATGATAATGCCATGATTGTGGCACCAGTTAGTTTGTTCATGCTTCATTAAGAATGCATTTTTAGTAAGAATAAAAGTAGTTTTAAAAGTGCCCCCCATGCCAATATTTAATGCATCTTACTTTGTTTTTTATTCTCTTTTTATCTGCACCAGCTGTTAATGGTGTTTAGCATACCTTACTCATATACTTGTTTGCATGATTGCTCTCAGCTTGTTAGAGAGTTTACACACATCTGCTCTGGAATCACTCAATGCTTCCATCATAACGTTCGCTAATATGTGTGGCACATATAATCTTCCTGTGACCTTGCTGGATTGAGCTGTACGGCTCCGCTAGCTGATTGGCCGGCAGAGCGATCCTCATCTGTCCCCATTCATTAAACGCACCACCACTCTCCCAGCAAAACATTTGCACAACTCTAAGCAAAGAATGGGGCTCATGACACAGTGCAGTGTGTGCTTACACGTGCCATCAGATGGGGTGACGCAAGACCGCACTTTCTTCATAAGCTGAAAGAGCTTACTCTAATACCACAGATCAGGCAAACACCTTAATCACACTGTCTGTTGAATGGAAGTGAGTTCACCTTGTCCATTTTTGTCTATACTACAAAGGTTAAGCGGCCATGACTTTACAGTCTGAATCACAAGCATTTCCATATTGCCATCACAGTACATCTATAATTGCAGATTTCAATCTGCTGATGTAGAACAGAATATAACTTGTAAAAGAAATGTATTATCCAAGAAGAAAATATATTTCTGCAAAAATCTGTTTTTTTTTTAAAAAAAAAAAAAACATTTAGGCTGTTCTGGAAACACAAGCTGGAAACATGTGAGAAACAATTTGTTGAGTTTTTCACTAATGGGACATGGTGGATCAGTTCAGTGTCTCTATGGCACCTACTGACAATGTGAGGTTCACCAACCTGAACCATTACTCTCCCTATGCCTAATTATTTAAATAACTTTTGGTACTCTCACTCTCGTGACACACAGTGGTATTCTTGATCCCTAACATCTTATATGAGCATAGATCTAAACTAAGGAATTAGTTGGTGAAATGAATGGAGTCTCTGCACACAAGTAAGAAAAACCTCAATTCTATGCAAAAGAATGTGGGCAATTGGCAGAAAAGTAACTGGTTATTGGGTCTTAGTTTTTTACTGTTAGGATTGTGGTGTGGTGGGTCTGTGATTCCTATTGCGGCCTCATGCCTTCAGCGCTGTGATGAAGTTTGTGCTTCGGGGAGTTCGTGAGGTCTCCCCAAGTTTGAGTCCGTTTCTTCTGGGCTCTGGTCACCCCCACAGTGCAAAAACACATATTTCAGGTGAATTAGTGCCTCCAAATTGTCTGCAGAGAATGGAAATGGATGGATGGAAGCTGTTTGCACAGCTCAATGATGTTTATTTCATTTTTCCACTCATTGGAGGAAATCAAGCATAACAAAACAACTATGTATTTCACCTTGAACACTGACAACTAAATTAGTTTTTGCATAATTAATATAATATCGCAGGACATAATACATTTTAGCTTTCTGGAATTAATCGTACAAATTATTCTGTTTTTTTTCATCTTTCAAGTTATTTTAACTACTATATACATTTTTTTCATGCAATCTGAGTTTAGGGAGATGCATCACCGACCTGTTTTCACAAATGCTAATCTCCAGCAGCAACTCATCCTCATTTATTCAATGTATTTATTTACGAAACGTAAATTAGTTTCCGCAATTATAATTGTATCACTTGCAATGATATGCAGTGTACATGCGATAATTGTTGTTGTTTTCTCTTTTTTTCTTGTAATGCAAAGAGATTCATTAGCTGACTGCAGTTATTCCTCAAATCCCCAAACAAATGTGTTTTATTATGTTGAATCCACACAGGCAAGTGAAAAGCATTTCCTCCTGTGACATGCTGCCTCGTAATTAATCAAGGTTATCGTGTCATATATGCTGATTGTTAAACACGCAACTCGGGGACTAAAAGCAAGTAGTCAATTATATATAAGGTATGCCCCTTTATTTAACTGCCAGATATTGGAGCATAATCACCATTTATTATTATTATTATTATTATTATTATTATTATTAAAGTTACTTTAAGCTGTGACATTCAGTGTGGACATTTTATTAGGCATAGCTACTCATCAGTGCTAACAGACTGTTAAAATATCAAGTCAGGTGGCTGAATACTTACTGCGCCGCAGGTTAATTTACTGTTTGGCTAAGCATTACAATGGCTCAGGAGTGTGATCCAATCAATTTTAAATGTGGTGCGATTGCTGCTGACAGCCTTGGTGGCTCCAGCATTGCAGAAACAGCCACCTTCTTGCGAAGCCACAACGTCTAGTGTTTACAGAGAATGGTAATGATGATGAGCAAAAAAAAAAATAAAAACCACAATCCGGTTAGCAGCAGTTTTGGGGGTGAAAACACCTTGCTAATGAGAGAGGTCAGAGGAGAATGACTCGTTAAAGTTAACAGGAAAGCCTGAAAGTGCAAAAATAACAGCTCCGTAAACAAGAGGAGTACAGAATGGCTTCTCTGAACGATCAGCTTGTCTGTGTTTTAAATGATTCTGCAGGCAGAAATCGGTCCTAGCTGGACCTAGCTAGCTTCACCTAAGGAAGTTCCCACTGAGTGGCCACATAACGACTTTGGGACGATAATAATTTATAGTCACCTCGACTGGATTTGCCTCTGTTATAATTATTCTGCTTTGATTGGTCATAAAAATTGCCCATATAATTACGAAGACTGTGATCTTTTTCTAATCGAATATACTTACAATATACACTGCAGAATTGCATTCGTTATTTGCGAGTAAAACCAGACAATGTTTGCAGTGCATTCTGAGAAAATACTTTCATCTTTACACAGCGATACTTTTTTAATTTGGAGATCGGGCTTGAGCCTATTGTATGCTAACGGCTTTAAAACAACACAGCAGCTAATTTATTGTGGAGTAACGAGGTAATTATCACTCCTATACAAATTTAATGTATGTTAGCTATGCTCTGGCTTTTCATTACATATCGGCGCAGGATGCTGAGGAGCTGGGTGTTTGCTGTAAATGAAGATGGTTTGTTTTTCTCCTCAGTACAGTAGCTCTTGCTCCAGCCTGTACACCACAAATATGACATTTCATGGCACATATGCTGGAAGCTGTGATTTTCTTTACAGCTACCATTTCTTCGTATTTTATTCCCTAAATTGGGAAAAAAATATGTCCATATAACCTGCAATTTGGAGTCTATGCTTTTTAGAGTCAACTTGGGAGAAACTATAGAAACATTCTCTCTGTTAATAGCTAGAACATAAATTAGGATTTTTTTTTTTTAACTTTGAATCTTAGATTACAATCATAAATTGTAAAATTGTACGCTGAAATATACGGCCTTACAAATCTAACTGTGGTCCCCATTTCGTGAAAAAAATATATTGATAATAAATATTTTTTAATTCATTCAGTACTTGATAGCTGCTGAAAAGGTGGAGGAAAGTTGCGACACCCATGCATTCTGCTGCACCCACCCACTGGGTGTCTGCATGATTAAAGGGAACCTAAGATTATGTAAATAAGAGAGTCTGTACCCAACCATATATCCATCCATACATCTTCCAGCCACTTATTCACTAGTGTGTCGTGAGAGAGATCTCGTATATCACATTAAAATATACGAGTGTCATTTTTAACATCCAATCATCATCCAATGTTGTCACCTTAATAAAAGTCCTTAATATATGACAGCAAAACAGGTGTAGCACCAATATGAAGGTGTGGAAATTCCTTTCCATCATTTCCATAGACTGACAGAGTAACTCGTAGGTAACAGAGGTTGAATTCAACAGTGTTCATAGGAAAACAATGTGTGCAACTGAGCAGCAAAATTGACTATTGTGGAGGATTGTGTGCCAACGTTTCCTACCTTATGCCTTAGAATGTTGCTATTATGTCCAAAGTTCTTATAACTTTCCTATAAAACTTATTTCCATGTCCATCCATCCATAACTGCTTATCCAGTACAGGATTGTCCTGAGCTTAGAGCTTATCCCAGGAAGCAAGGGGCGCAAAGCAGGAAACCACATCCATGGCAGGAAACACACACATGCACCCGTGGATAGGCGTCAAGCCCTAACCCTGCTGGAGTCAGCCATTAGTGCTGACCAATTAAGCACCATGCCACTCTTATTGCTATGTAATGAAGTTTTAATATTGGTTTAATATTCAGTGGTGTGCTGTCTTGAGTCATAATGCACCATGTCACAATCAATTTAACACCTTTTTAACATTGATAGCAATTGTTTATATATAAAGTCACCTTAAAATTCATTCAGGCCCTTCATAATGATGAGTGGAAACTAATGTATCAAAATAATACCAGCACTAAACTGTTTTTCAGCCATATTGAATTAATTTTGTTATTATTATGTCCCACCAAGTCAAAGTCAACTCCTATCAACCTAAAATGGCATTCCCTAGAATGGTCTGTCTTGACTTTATAATACCTGAACAGTATCAAATGAAATAGCACATTTGTGAAATGATACATTATTTCCAAAAGGTTTGCAATTATTGGAAGCACTATTTTCAGCCTTAGTCATTTGTGCGTCCATCCAATGCAAGGTAAACAATACTGAGCTATCGGAGTTCTTTGGATGGCACATCTGTCCTGCTCATTGCAGCCCAAACCGGAGCAGTGATGATACACTATTGATTTTTGTTGAATTTGTGTGCCTCATATTATTGTCTTGTTCCAAGAGCCACTTTTAACTGAGTTTCAGTCTCTTTGCAGAAGTTTGCAGTATATTTTTGCAGATGTTTGTAAATAGAAGGTTTTGAGCAAGAATTACTCTTAGCCAGACAGTGAAGAGAGTCATTTGTTTTGCGGATGAGAGACAGAAGTAAAGGTACTTCCATATACCAATCACTCATCCCCTGAGTTTTGTATGTGGGGGGGGGCATAGGGCACAAGGCTGGGATACATCCTTAATTGCATGCCAGTCCATCACAGGGCACATACAGGGCCTGGGTGTTTAAGAGCCCCTACCCCCCCGCCAAGGATAAATTTGGTCAGTTCATTTATGTTAAAATCATTTCAGTAGCACATGGTATCTGGCTGCTAACTAGAAAAGAAAACAAGAAAAATATTAAAATGAGTATAAATAACTGTAATGTCATGGAAAGCAATCAGACGTATTTCTTCAGATTTTTATCACTCGCTTTTTTGCGCCTCCTAATGAAATTAACTCTGTCACCTAAAGTGCGGACCAGTCCTGGGCACACAGAAACACACACGCACACACACATATGCACACACACACACACACACGATAATAACCTATGGGAAATTAAAGGATATCAGTTAGTCTAACTGCATGCACACTTTCAAACTCTCATGCTTACACAAGAAATCTTACAGCAATTCTGCACAATATGGACAAAAGTATTGGGATACACCTCTCAATCAATTCAGGTGTTTAATTCAGATGTTTAATTCAGTCCCATTGCCACAGGTGTGTAACATCAAGCACCTAGTGATGCAGTCAGGTTTACATACATTTGTGAAAGAATGGGTCATTCTGAAGAGCTCAGTGAATTCAGGCGTGGTACTGTCATAGGATGCCACCTTTGCAGCAAGGCAACTTGTGAAATTTCTTCACTGATAGATCTTCCACAGTCAGCTGTAAGTGGTATTATTGGAAAGTGGGGGTGTTTAGTAACAACAGAAACAAAGTCATGAAGTGGCAAATCACATGAAGTAACAAAGCGGGGTCACCGAATGCTGAGGTGCAGAGTGTGTAAAAGTCACCAACACTCTGTTGACTCAATAACTGCAGATTTCCAAACTTCCTCTGGCATTAAGCGCAGCACAAAAACTGTGTACCAGGAACTTCATGGAATGGGCTTCCATGGCCGAGCAGCTGCATGCAAGCTTCACATCACCAAGCCCAATGCCAAGCGTCAGATGGAGTGGTGTAAAGCACGGCGCCACTGGACTCTGGAGCAGTGGAAATATGTTCTGTGGAGTGATGAATCACACTTCCACTGTCTGGTGGTCTGATGGATGAGCAGATTGGTGGGAGAATGTTACCTACCTGCATTGTGCCAATTGTAAAGTTTGGTGGAGGAGGGATAATGGTATGGGGTTGTTTTTCAGGGGTTGTTCTAGGCCCCTTAGTTCCAGTGAAAGGAACTCTTAATTCTTTAGCATACCAAGATATTTTGGACAAATCTATGCTTAATCCTTTGTGGGAACACTTTGGCGAAGGCCCTTTTCTGTTCCAGCATGACTGTGCCCCAGTGTACAAAGCAAGGTCCATAAAAACCTGGCTGGGTGAGTCTCGTGTAGAAGAACTTGACTGGCCCACACTGAGCCCTGATCTCAGCTCCATCAAGCACCTTTGGGATGAACTAGAATGGAGACTGTGAGCCAGGCCTTCACATCCAGCATCAGTGCCTGACCTCACGTGCTCTTCTGGATGAATAGGCAAAAATTCCTGCAGACACACTCCAAAATCTTGTGGAAAGCCTTCCCAGAAGAGTGGAAGCTGTTATAGCTGGAAATGGGGGACCAACTCCATACTGATCCCTATGGATTTAGAATGGGATGTCATAAAAGTTCCTGTAGGTATGATGGCCAGGTGTCCCAATACTTTTGTCTATGTAGAGAATATTCCATTATAAACCTAAAGTTAGCTACATCAAAAGTTTTGGGGAAGTTTACAAACCCTACAGACTGTTTACAAGGTAACAAAACTATTACTTACATATAAATGCATGTGCTGGTATGTGCACTTGTCTCGAATTGAAAACCTCACTCCAGCCAGCTGACCAAACTTGGCAACCCTGCGCATGTGTTTTGGTCTACATGAGAAAACCAGAGTAACTGGAGAAATCCGCACAACATAAGAAGACCATGCAAATTCCATATACCCAGGGCAGAGATTCCAACCCTCAGTCTTGGAGATGTGAGACGTCAGTACCTCCAGTACCTCAATTTTAAAATCTTCTCCACACTTTTTGCAGTTAGCAGAGAGAGGGGCTTCACTGGAATGTAGGGTAGCTTGGATACTTACGTCTGAGTGCATTTGCTAGGTGTGGGAGTAAGGGAGAAGTAAACTGAATTACTGTACACAGACTGTATCAGACATTTCCAGCTCGCCACTCGCTCCTTCCATTTAGTCCTGATTCATAATGGTATGGGTGGTAAGCAGGACCTCCAGACCAGTGAAACAAGAACGGTCCATTATTCTCCAATGCACAGTTCCAAAGATTAACCAGCATATTTTTATAGTAGGTATGATTGTCTTTAACGTTTGTTCTGTAAACGTATCCTTTATTTAACACTAGCCCCAGTGGTAGTGTGTATAGCCAAAGAGCTCAGTGTTACATGTCTCCTGACTGGGGCTCTCGGTTTATTGTGCCAGTGCCAAGAAAGGAAATTACATTTGTCAGTTTATCTCATTGAAAGCGTTTTCCCATAATGCTTCTAAACATCTTACTGGCAGGGAGGTGCAGCCCAATTGTGTATTTGGTAACCTAGTGACCCAAAAACCCTGCCAAGTCGTGCATGTCGTTCTCCAACTGTGGCCCTTGCACGTCTGTCCCTCATTCGCCTTCATTCTTTTCATGTTTAAATGATTGTCGCGTTAGCAGGAAGTGATTTACTTAGCGCATTTTAATTTATTTTTGGTACCCTTTGCCTGATTTATGAAGTCAGCAACCATTTGACTTCTTTGCCTTCCCTCATGGTGATGTTTGACAAATGCATTTGCAGACGCTAATCAGAATACTGACAATTATACTGCTCTGTATAAACCAACAGAACATGAAACAATGAAAGGACACAGTGGCTTCTTATGGCTGGTAGTATTAACACGTTTAATTTGACTTTAATGTTTGTCCAGTTGATTTTATGGTCCCAACCATTTCACTGATTAGCTTTATAATTGAAAAAAAGACTTCTTAGATAGCTATTTTCAAGAATTTTCTTTTGTTTATTACTACTTTTTTCCCATTTTCCACATTTCTACTATAATCTGTTCTGTGAGTGATGTAAGTATTAGCAGTATTATGTAAAACCTATTGTAACAACACAATTACAAACCCAATTTGCTACATTTGAGTTTTACTAGTAAAGGTTGGGTGGGTTTGCTGCAATAAATGAATGGGTTTTCACATGCACACTGCTTCTTACTGGAGGGGATTGCCTAACAATGATATGCATCTAGGATAGTGAGTGCGCTGTTATGTTTATTCATGTAAAAATGTCTCTTTTACCCGAGTACAGGCTTTGCACATGTTGCTAAAAGCAGTGCGGTGTGTTTGTAATTGTGCACGGCAGCAGATATCGTAGCGTGTGGGTGCCGTCGAATGAGCCATGTGGAGCAACAATAGCAGACAGCGACTTTTGGCTGTGAATGAATACATAATATCTATGTCACATTCAGTGTGTGTTTTTTTTAACTTCCTGGATAGCAGCTGCACTTCTGTTTGCATTACTGTGTGGCTTCAGCACATGCCAGCTCGCCATCATTGTCGCTTGTTTTTTGGAGAAGGATAATTGCACCCCATCTGAGGAGTAACTGGTCTCATCTGTGCCCTGTTATTCTTCCCTTAAAGCACGTAGACCATTTTGGTATCTTCGAGTCTGGTTTCATGTAGCATTTTGTGGTGTTCTTTCCATATCTTTATTTTGATGTAGCTTTCGGTATTAGCTATTGTACAACTAGCTATGGGAGGGCTGTTGCTAGCATTATCCAGTAATCAAAGCTGATTTTTATTCTAGATACTCGATTACAGCGTATCCTACTTCATGGTCCTGTTTTTCTAGTCCTTTACAATGAACATTGATATTCAGAAATTCATTGAAATGTTTGGGAGCTGGGGTATGGCTTAGCCGAAACCAAATGACATCCCGTTGCAAGCCCACCATAAATCTGAATTAGTGGATACTGAAAATAAATTGAGGTGCAGTGGAACATCCGGGAAAAAACCTCCCATTACATTACTGTGACGATCACATCAAGCGATGAATCATTACGTGTTCTGTACTCCTTCTGCATGTGTGTGTGTGTATATGCATCAACTCATAAGTGAATATGGACTTAAAATGTGGATATAAACGTTTGTGTTTCAATTAATGTGCGTGCATTATGATATATATAGACATTCTGTTATAGATATATTCTCCCGTATTCTTATTGCTTATCTAATGCTCAGTTTAAGTGGGGCCTGGAGTCTATCCCAGGCGACACAGGATTGTAGAGGATGCCAGTGCATCGCCGGGAACCTTACAGCACGCGCTCAAGTACTATAGGCAATTTAGAGACTCCAGTTTGCCTAATTTGATGCATTTGGATTGTGGAAGGAAACCAGAATAATGGAAGGAGAAGATGCAAAATTCAGGGACACCGAGGGAGGAGGGCAGCTTCCCGAGTCCCCGCCCTGGAGGCGCTGGGTGACAGTGCAGCCCTCTGACCCAGCATGGGAGCCATATATATGGTCAGCAGATTTGGATCAAGGTGTTGTGGGGCAAAAGGTATCCTTCCGTGCAGGCTTTGATCTTTGCATGTATGATCTATAATTGAAATGACGTTACCCTGTTGAAGCAGCCGTCGACGAGGTGTATATTACCTACATGGAGCTTGGAAACAGTCTAGGTCACTTCCCTGAAATGAAATTACTTTTATTATGTACATTTGTATAAGAAGTTATATGTAATATATAACAACTCTGCGTACCTTAAATCATTTTACATTATCAGTTTCAGTAATGTGTCCAGATAAAATGAGAAGTTGTGTTTGACAAAATGTTCATCTCACTGCACAAATGCCCTCTACAAGGCCAGAATCTGCGTAAGTATAATCTACCATGGTTATTACTGTGTTCGCATCCCCGCTGAGAGCCGGCAAGAAGAGGGAAGTCATATGAAAAAAAAATGAGATTGCATCCCCTTTATCCTTTGCGTTATTGTTATTTTTGGCTAAATAACAGATTGCCCCACACTCACAGGCAGAGGAAAAAACAGTTTGTGTGTAATCAATCCTTTTAAAAATCACAGCGTGTGCATTGCTCCCCTCGAACAGGATAAATGTGACATTAGGGACACGAATATCATTACCTTGATGAATTACTGAAGGTATAATGATTATGGAAATCGTCATTGACTGATCATCAGTCTTAATTTATTTCAGATCAATGTCTGGAGTTTGTACTCTGCAATGAGACTTTTATCAGACTTGCTGGAGTAGCCCCCCTTTTGTCAGAAGCCCCGCCTAAACACATTACAGCCCCGCCATGTATCATGCGCTGCTCAGAAACGCAGCCGCTCCGTTTGAGGCCTCAGGCAACCCAAATTAGTTAGTCAACTGTCAGGGGAAGCAAACACTTAAGTACCCAGGCTCCATCAGCAAATGTGTTTAATATTAGGTTGGACAAATCTTCTGAGATAAAAAAAAAACTGCCCCCCCCCCAGACACACAAAATTCATATTGCTTCTTTCAGATTCCAATAGAAACTTTAATTCCCCGCCTCTGGGGGTATCTCCGCATGTTCAAACCCAACACCGTATCAAAAATGATTCCCTTTTTTTTGCCCTTGTTTTTAATACATATTTTCCTGAATTTGAACATTTTTGTTCAACATGCAGACATGAAGAACTGGGAGATGTATAATGACAATAGAATCGATTAACCAGGATGATTAAAGGTAGACTTTCAGTGAGGTGCCATTTTTTTGTTCCCTGTGTAAAATAACTATGAAGTTATCTGTCCTTGACCGACTGTAGTATATATGGTATATATATTACATGTTTTTGCTGGTTAATAAGTCATCTAAATACTAAAATAATGTATATTTCAGCTTTGCTTGTTTCAGTTGCACTGACTGGTTAAATTTGTTATTCCAGCATGAACACAAGCTCACCACATATAGCAGGAATGTCCAGAGAATAAAAACTGTTACTGTAAATTTAGTAGAATGTTAAACACATCAACTAACTTTAATAATGACCAATATCCATAATCATCAGCATTGAGTTGATCTTATTTCAGGACCCTTTGTAAATGTCTGTAAATGTTTGCAATGCCTGTAGTAGCCTGCTGTATACTCAGCACTGCGTTACTCACTAAAGTGTTCCAATTAAAGAATCTCAGTACACAATTTGTTTAAAATTGAAATACAGAACAGGCAACGTTTATATATATGACGACTAATGCCGTGGGTATTTTCCGAGCCAATTTACACTGCAGATGAAAGAACAATATATGCAGGACTGAAACGAATAGTATGCAGTGGCTAGATCGTGAGTTTAATTCTTGGTTTAATGTTTGGTTCTGCGTTTAATGACTTGCATCATTATGCATCAAATATGCTTTTCCAGCTTGTGATATAAGGTAACAATTACAAGCTATAAGTTCCAAGTGATTATTGAAAGAATTATGGTGAAGTTGACTTTGTTCCATCCAAAAGAATGTTTCTGTTGAGGAGTTTCAGAAAGTAATGCAGAACTTTTAAAAGGTAGACCTTTTAAAAGTGGATATATTTAATCACGGCATGACGTCTCAACCTGCTATATTGCTAAAGCTAGCTGAATATATGAAGGAAATTGCAGATAATTCAGTAAAACTGACCTCTTTATAGCACCAAAAATAGAACAGCAAGATTAGAAACTGCTAAAAAAAACGAATACAAATAAACCTTTGCCAAGATGCTGCAAAGGTAGGTGAAATTAATTGCGATAACTGCAGTGATGGGAATGGCAGTGTTTGGTCCATGAAGCCTGGTACCTACTGAGATAGCTCTGTGATTCCATCTGTGTGTCCTTTTCCTGACTCCATTCTGATGATGTAACCGGTGACTGATGCCATGGAATTACTTCAGAAGTGTGCTGCTTTGTCGCACATTATTCCCGGTTTGCTCATTCTCTGCATGGTTTCTTCCATTTCCGTTTCAGCTACCATTGATTTTACCTGTAATTAATAATAATATTGGCATTTATAATATGATGGGAATAATACTTTGTCTGCATTCGGTTCTTTCTGTGAATGTATTTTATTTGCATGCATGTATATATGTTTAAAAATGAAGTTTTGGATTCCTCTGTAAGATAATACAATGAAGCTAGTGCCAGCATTGTTGACAACTGCTCACATGCCAGTCACAAAAAGCACAGAGAGCCGCTATAATAATTTGTGCATTTGAGATTCAGTTCCAGCTTTGCAGAAAATTTTAATTCTTTCCCCAAGTTTACGTGTGATGCCTTGAGGGACCCCGTTGGATTCCCATTTTCCGAGTGCCGTATGGTGGACCGCGGAGCATGCCACTCTGTGTTTCCAAAGAAGCCGGATACTCCACAAAAAAAGGCAGACTTGGAAAGGATCCCTCTGTATAAGGAAAACCGTCCCATTGCCCCTTGTTTGGAGGCTTTACATAAAGACAGAAACCAAGACACACCGAAGAGTGAAATTCAGATTTTAGAATCGCCATGTTGGCCTCCCGGTCTAAAACCTATCCAGCGTGTGTCTTGCCAAAAAGTAGACTAATGTCAAAATCACAGTAAAACATGTTAAAACATGTAAAAATATGGATAATCACGTATTAGTTGGGGGAGGGGGCAGTGAGACTATTTCCACCTGGTCAGCATCCACCATTTCTCACAACGACCTGTTTGCTCAACTTTATCCCGTCTCCGTGACTGTCTGCTCTTCTCTGCTCTGACCTACCTCTGCAGCTGTCACGTAACATACGCTATTTAATGTCTCCTGCCCTCGTTATGCCCCGGTGAACTCAAATTAATGAGCAATAACATAGCAGGCAACGGCGATCCAAAGGTATAGTCCGCAGGCTTCAGGGTACTTATCAAGCGTCTAGGTGGGGGGGTGCATGAGCATTCGCCAGGGTTTTTTCTGCACTTTGCTCTGCCACTTGGGATGGGTTAGAAATAATAAAACAGGTGCTTCTCTTGTTATCATGGTCATACCATCTTATTAATATCATATTTATCACTAGCGGCAAGGTGGCACAGTAGGTGAGGCAGGTCTGGCCCGGTATCGCTTGTACCATCTCCTTGTGTTTGTGTAGGTTTCTTTCCAATGCCCTCTTCCCACACGCAAGCAGAATTGGTTATATATGCCCTGTGGTTGTGTGTGGGCATGAGTGTCCTGCGATGGGCTATCATGCCGTTTTATACCCTGAATTACACAGGAGACCCAAAACTACAGTAAACCTAAAAGGATGATAGGTTCTTTTAATTGGATGTGTGTGTGTGTGTGTGTGTGTGTAGTTTTCTCTCTTTTTGTAAGTACATTGGCTAATAACAGAAAGAAGCAGCATTTTCCTGAGCATTATTTCTGGTCATTACTCTGAAAGGGATACAAAAGGCAGAATGCATCCTCAATCATAATTTAGACTCTACTGTCAAAATACTACCAGAAAAAAAATCTCATGCGGAAAAATATATATCCTAATTTTCTCATACCGTGCTGCTGCTATTACCTGGCTTATAAAGCTGATGTGTTTTAAGCCCAGTGCTGCTCTGAGGAAGCCCTTAAATTTGATATAAATTGATTGTAAAGTGTGTCCTCCTGGAAATAAGAGTTAATTTCTCATGTTGAGAAGGTCATAGTTCAGACTTAGTGTTCCGTTTCATCTGCTATTTTGTGTTGTTTGATACCTTGCTATGAGTAGGAATAAAATGGGCATTATCATAAAGAATATGTATAACAAGCCTCATTTAATGTAGCTATAAAAGCATAATTAACGGTATGTGTGTGAGTTATTGCGCTCATTAATAACAATAACAATATCAGTATTGGTGCATCATGAAGAGCTGCACACACATTATTGGCAACCACTTTTTTTCCAGAAGCAATATGTCTACAGATTGAAATCCTACACTGCTATACCCTCCACTAATAATCATAATTGGTAGTATAATCATATTCTGTCATTTAACAACTTTGCCCCAGACCAGTGTCTGGCCCTTGGCGACCCACAGACAGTCCGTATTTTTGCTCCCTCCCAGCTCCGGTAGCAAAACTGTGCACTGTCTGGCAGGGAGCTGGGAGGGAGCAAAAACGTGGATCGTCTGTTGGTCCCCGAGGACCGGACTGGAAAACACTGCCCTGGACAATTGAAGAGTTGTTCTATTACAGAGTTGCACCTCCTCGGGTCATTTTTAAGTCCTATCACTGATAATAATGTGTGTTTAAATTATTTGGTTTTAATATGGTGTCAGTTAATATGCACTAAATTAATCAATTCTTAATCATTCCATTAATTATTCATTCAATTCAGTTTAAATATTTTTAGGTGAATTTTTCAGTTTGATGGAGGCGCATTGCATACATTTACTGGTTGAGTAATATTTTTAAGCGTAAGCAGTAATAGCTTTTTTTTCAAGCCCTGACATATATATTTTAGAAAGGCATTCTAAAAAAATCATTTATAAATTCTGATATGGTGGAACTCCACCAACCAATTTGCCAGCATATAACAAGAAATTTAACCCGTAAGTCACATATATTTGTTATCGAGCATGCATTGTTGGATTTTTCTCATGTTTGTCTGATTCTTTATTGCCTCCCCTGTGTGTTTCACTCCCGGCCACTGTCAGGAAGCCCCAGGAGGTGCTTGTGAAATGAGTTCAAGAAGCAGCTGGAGAACTCATGGAAGTATGGAAATATCTATCATGCGTACATACCTGAACAAAACCAGGCCGTTCACCTGAACCATTTTACAGTGCCAGCCCACAGCTGAGGTTTAAGGTAATTTTTAGCGAATATTCCTATCGATCGCTACTATACATACCACGTTACCCGCTGGGCGCTGCGGGGTTTGGTCCTGAGAGCAGCTCAGAGAGAGCCAAAGGCAGAGTTTGTGCGACAGCATTAACCTTACAGCTGCTGTGCTCGAGCTCTGGAATGCCTTTCTCCCAGGTTAGGGATGGAAACTAATAAATAAACATAGGCCTGCGTGGAGGTTTTACTTCTGATGCCTGTTGTCAGGCCTCCCCATTCTGGGACGTGGACACGCATAAAGAAGCACTTCTGCATGACATTAGTTTCAGAAGGGGGGCTTTGCTGAAACGCATGCTCCATAATTACCACCCCCACGCCTCTTAATCCATTTAATTCCTTTAAAAACAATATCTACTTCCAGTTGCTGCTTAGGAGCTAACCGGGGGGCAGTGTATCATTTTACTTATTGAACTCTTGGTTAATCTCTTGCCAAGAGAATCTTAGAGTTTCATTTTTGAGGTGGTGCAGTTTTGCTTGAAAATAAATGTTCCAAAGTTAGGTTTAGGCAACTGAGAGTGTAAGTTATGCAACAAAATGGTTTTAGAATCGCTGTAGGAACACTTGCGGTTCTCACACTATTGTTGTGAATACAGACGTAAAAAGCTTCTCCTCATGTCACTGATACATTGTACAATTGCGCTGAAATGTAATGAAAAGACTCTTTTTGAGAAGGATGACAGTTCATTTTTCTACTGTCTGACGCGGTGTACAAAACAGAATTACAATTTGTTGTATTATTCCTTCTCGGTTGCCAGCTAATGCAATACAATGACATGTCTAAAGGTTGCACAGTTTTGTACGGTATTATGAAGATCTCAGACTGCATGTCTGGTTTTATGTCTGATTTTGCATTTTTGCATTGGCCTTTTTTATATTGTGTTTCTGTTAAGTCTTATTAATCTAGTTGAGCTCAACTTAGAAGGAACATCCATGTACCTTTTGGAACGTTTTTAATCTGAAGTATTTAAGCTTTAACTTCCCTTTAACAGCCATCACAATCACAATACCAGTCCTGTTGGACACTTATAGTCGGAAAAAATATATTTAATGGTTTAAAATATATTTAATATTTTATGTGCCATGGAACAAATATCATGCAGTTAAAATTTTAGCAATTCAGCTGTTCTTTCAAGTGTTTGTGTAAAAGATACTTTAAAAATTGATTAAATTCCATTTTTTTACTAAAAACAATTCAGCTAATTTTGCGTGGTTGAAAAATGAACAGAAAATAAAGTAGTTCAAATTATTAAGTTATGACACATGGGATAGGTAGCCACTTTATAACATTGCCTTGGCCTATTTCATATTTGCAATTATTTTTAGATATATGCAGTATATATAAAAATAAAACTGTAAGGGGTGGATGGAATAATGGAATATATTAATAACAATATATTAATATCAAGCAGTTAATAAGTAGTATGACCGCCTTTTACATTCAGAATAACTTCAGTCCTTCTTGGAAGGTTGTCATATGATCTATGTATTGTGGCACATTGGGTGGCTCCCTCCAGGTCCTTGAGGGATAAAGGACGTATAAATCTGGTTTATACTCTGTGCTCCAGAACTTGCCGTAAAAGATGTTTAGATCTTATGTTTGGGGAGCTCATGGATGGTGTTTGACTTTCTCCCGCGGTTCATGAAACCATTCTCGATTTTGTTTGCCAGTTATGGAGGTTTTATCATATTGGGATATGGGTGCAGCGTGTGCATCATAGGGTGTACCTAGTCCTGTAAAATGACCTTTTATTATTTGGCCATTATAGGACCATGCAGAGCTATCACCACATCTAAATACTACTATGAGATGTCTGCCCATATCATTAGCGATTCACCATCATGCTTAAAATTTGACAACAGATACTGCGGACTGATGGCTTTCTAAGAATGTAAATCCATCCTGATACAAGGATAATGGTGAAAGATGGCTGGCCAGACCAGATTGTGTTAGCTGTACCCATGGGTCCAGGGTTTACGTTTCTTGCACTTTGTTATGCATCCTTCTGCATTTACCTTAAATTTAATTGTCGGGAATAACGCATTAAACACAAGCGGTTTGCGAGGACCCTGCCGTAATTTTGTGCTCCGTGAGGGTTATGACATACTGTTTTTTGTGGAGACTGGGTCACAGAGGTCCTGATTTATTTCTATGGTAACTGTTGAGGCCATATTTTAATGGTGTTTAAATGGTCCTGTCTGTGAGCTTTGAATGGAACCACTGCTTCCTTTTGTGCTGTTCATCAGTATTTAGGCGCACGCTTTGATTTTTGAGATCGCTCCCCTTGACACATTAAATCATTTCACAGTCTTTGTGACCAATGCACCTGCAGCTTGGGCACAGACTCGTTAGAGCTTAGTTGCCTCATGTTGCTTTGAAACCTCACGTGTCAACATGCTGATTGTCAGACCTCTTTTATATCGACCACATACTGCTGATTGGCATTTAACCTAATATGACTCACCTTCGTAGCTGTGTCGGTAATTGTGATTTGATTACTTCAAAGTCCTTTTCATGTATTTAATTCCTGTTATTTTGACGGAAGCCTTTTTTTTTCTGAAATTATAAATCTTTTTCTATCAGCGATAT
This sequence comes from Gnathonemus echidnorhynchus, assembly GCA_026776725.1. NCBI lineage: Eukaryota > Metazoa > Chordata > Actinopteri > Osteoglossiformes > Mormyridae > Gnathonemus > Gnathonemus echidnorhynchus. Next base: position 13,419,343 of record JAODJU010000014.1, read on the forward strand.
TTTATTATGATGCCGCCAGTGCAAAATTCATTGCAGCAAATGCGGAATGAAATGTAATGAAACAACGATGGTGAAGGAATAAAGTGGATAAAACAGAGCGTTATCTTTTAAAAGATAACCCTAAAGTTGGCGTCATGGCTCTAAAGCAGCTGTCCCTCATTTCAGCCTGTTTGCAGCAATAACGCAAAAGTCACTCAGTTCTCACTATATGCAAAATACTCCACCATATTGTCATGGGATTGAGATTTTAATGACAAATACCTTACGATCATAAAAAGATAAAACCATCTGTGCCCATGAAAGGCTGCATTGCCTGTGTTCCTGGGTTAAGCTGAAAAAATGCATCTGCCTTTGAATTTTTCTAACATTAGAACCTATTGTTATTTGCTATTATGGCTTAGTCATGTTCCCCGGATTTGTCTCTAGGTTGTACTTCCCTCGCACCGAGTCATTTTCTGCGTTTTTACAAAAAAAAAAAAAAAAGATTAAGGGAAGCTGCATGGAAATGAACTTGTTTTCTGTTAGATGCCAGTACTTGAAAAGTAAGCATGGAATAACTGATTTTTCTTTTTTCCCCAACACATTCTTTCTGGATTGTGGCTTTTTACTGCCGTCCGTTGGTGTTAGTGGCTGTAATGAGCAAAAACAGGGACAGTGCAATCCTGTGAATAATAGGCTGTTCATACCAGATAAGAAGGGCCACTTATATTTTCTTCTAGAAATTGTTATTGGCTGTCGTGTACAGTAATTGCAACAGGCGGCCCTCTGAGAACAGTACTGCTGGACCATAGCCACCCTCTATAATAGTAGGGAGATACTTCCAGTTGAGCCTTGGGCACTGTATTGCCACTAGGGCTTAGCCAGGAGCAGCCAATGGGTGGTTGACCAAAAGGTTTAGATGTTGGATCCAGTGATAAGCAGAATCAGAATAGGTTAAATGCTGGGAGGGCAATGAAGTGTACATGCAGTGAGAGTGCAAGATGGAGAGGCTAAGGATTCACCAAAGATCTTCAGTACTGAGTACGCCCTGGGGCTCCAGCTTGTTAAATAGGGACCAGAAGTTCACCAAACTAGGTCATGCCTACTTAGAATATTTTAGAGCTGAGAGGTGCTGCCCTCTACTGGCCAGGTGGACTCATAGTTATTAATTTGAAGCAGTTTTTGGAGATGTTGACATGCATTGTGAGGCTTATTTCTAATTCCCAACGTTAAGCAATGCTATTACTAGGGCATATCACCAGAGTTTTATTACTAGGGATTAACAGTGGGTGGGGAAATAATTGTTGCTCTTTTCTGATGTTTGACTCAAGCACTGTCTTCTCTGGCAGTGACCTGCAGTGGCAGATGATCCCTCGTGCAGTTAATTTGTTTATGGTTTCCAGTCACTGCATCAGAGTGAGTTTTGCTGTCTTCTACATTATAAGTCCCTAAGTCAGCCCTACGTAATAGCCCTGTGTGACCCAGTGTTCAGTTTGGTTTTCCCCGTGCAGAAAGTGCATTTATCTAGGTCTTTCCCTCTTGTCGCAAGTTTTACAAATACAGGCAAAGCATTGCAAAGCAATTGTCACCATAGATTTAAAGTTTTCATTGTTATTTTAATGCCCAGTAGTTATTAGTGACTGTAAAAGTGCTTTCTGAATTATTCACCATAGCAATTCTATCTTCCAGATGTTTCCATCTCTTATCTCACATTTTATATCGAAAATGTAACTTATTTTTCCCTGCTGCTCCTTAAGAAATATATTAAAATTTCCATGACTTGGAGCCGCAAATTATTGCCATTTTCCTGCCATATAAAATATTGCCTGGGAAGGTTTCTACGTCCAGAGCTGCACAGCCCTCATTGGCAGTTTGTGCATTTCTGCCATGCAGAAAGCATGCTGGTATTACTTTAGCCTCAAATTTCTGGTGGGGCCTTTAAAAGCCTCTTAATCTACGTTCCCCATTGCCGTACCTCCTGCAATCCCGAGTGGCCGCCCTGCGCCCCCCCCCAGCCCCCCCCCCAGCCGGAGGGTCTGCTCTGGATGGCCCACTCCATAGACGCCACTCCACGGCTCTGCTGGGCGGTGCCAAAGACGGCGATTCCATTCTCTTCTCCTCCCGCATCCTCTGGTGAAGGGTCCCACCATCTCGCTCACACTGAGCTCTTTGTGAAGGTTTAAGCAGCATCCAGCAGCAGCTGGGGCCAGAACAAAAGCCCTCATTCAAACAGGTAGAATAAATGCCCAGAGGGTGGGGACACTTTCTTATCATACCCCTATACTGGATGAAACACTGTCGCATGTGAATATGGACAGAAATTGTATAGGCACTGGATTCGTGCCAGAAATGGCTACCTTCTTGAACCGATAATTTGACCGTGTTGTTCGTTCGGTGAGATTTTCGCTTGTGTACAGCTAGCAGCCAGTGTTTGGCTCCCACGTGGTAAAAGTTCCGCTTGGTCCTCTCCGGCGTTCTCTATCAAAGCACACGGGCTTATGTCTTGTAGGATTTCTATGTTTAATTTTCCTGAAAGGCCCTATTGTGTTTGACTGAAGAGCCTGTTGATGTAGCCGGGCCTATTTATATCGGTCTATTTGGTGACCCATGTCAGTGGAGAAATCTAAGCTATTTCAGTCATAATAACGTGTTTCTTAATAGGCCGGATGAGCTCCAGCGATCCACTGTTTGAAAGTTTTGGGGCCAGCGGTCCGTTTCCCTGCAAATGAATAACCTCGTGTCGCTTTTCTTATTGTTTTCCTCTGCTAATATTCAGTGCTGTTTACGGGTAATTTATTCTGTAACGATTACCCTGCAGTGAAAATCTTGAATCGCTTCATTTTTTTTTGACTTTTTACATTTTTCTTATTAAACTTACTCGTTTTCTCAACTTGATATTATTACTCAAAAATGTCCCGTAGGCTGTTCTGGAGGCAGACCTGTTCAAAACATTTTAAAGGACAATCATTCCCCGGAAGTCTAGCACGGTCCAGCTCACGCAGTCGCCCATCAAGGTCACCACCTCTACAAACACTCGCCGACTGAAGACGCATACAATAAATGTAATGTTGCACCACAAGAACTATGATATTTCAGCAATGTAGCTGTATTGCCACAGAATAGTGTAGACTGCTGTGAATTTGCTAGCGATATGTGTGGCCTCTTAGCTGTGAATGCAGAACAGACCTGTCACAAAAGAAGCAGATCAGGTCAGTAATGTGAATACCACTTCTAGCTGCTCGAGATTTTAGCACAGCAAGTGTTTCAGTGTAAGCCATATCATTGGGTATACCATAGCACTCATTTGCATTATACGATTTTTTTAAGGTGGCTTCTGGCTAAACCTGTATATTACATAGTAGCTTATTGCCAAACTGAAATAATTAATGATGATTGGTACTGGAACATCCTTGAATTGCCTTCAGTTGTAACATCAAAGTGACGATTGAAGTCACTTGAAGGGTGAATGTTATACGTGTATATTGAAATGACTTATTTTGATATATCAGACATATTTGTGTTCATTTGCATGTAGCAGATGTTCATTTTTGAATAAGCTGGGTGGAAAAATCCCTGGAGCAAGTGGAGGTTAGGGGCCTCGTTCAATGACCCAGTGCTGAAACCACTCCTCTGACCCTGGGCTTCAAACCAGCAGTCTTCCAGTCATAGACACACAGCTAAGCTTCTGAGCCACACACCACCAGCACCCCCCCCCCCCCCCCCCCCCCCCCCCCCCCCCATTCATATTCATGTCTTTGGAGTCTGACAATTCATAATTTGTACTGAACTGCAGTGTCCTAACCCAATATTTCCTCGGCCATTAGCTGAAGCTATCAGGAGGCTTTTACTTAAGGACTTAAAAGTGCATCATCACCACTTTATTTGAAATACTGTCTTTTAACAGGTGTGTTACAGGGCAGTCACTGTTCGGTCTGTACCTCGCATTGGCAGGCAGAGCAATGGCGTGGGGGTGGGTTAGCTTCAACTGTGGCTATGAAAATGAACCCCGGTTGACTCTGATTGGACTGAACACTTTGTTAGGTCATAAATCAGGGCAGCTGAGAGGATTTGGGAGAGCAGAGAATGTCGGAGGTAATGCCCTCTGAGAAGAGGGTGCTGTTTTCATCTGGAGGGATGAAGTTTCCTTTCTGATTTTCAGTTCAGTGGTTAAAGGTCGTTTTTCTTAAGGCTCCCTAAGCGTGATGTCTCAGCCTCCATGAATTAAGCCAGCACCTCCTTAGTAAACTCGCTGGCACTGTAAAATTACAGTTATTTTTAAATTTACCGTCATAGTAAATGAAAGTACAACTTAATTTTTTTACCCCATAAATCCTTAAAGGCAAGCGTGTCCACTGCCACGGCCAGGAGGATATGGCAGCATTTTTACATTAAACTTGCTTAGAAAACACTGAGCTGGTTGTCCAACCAATTTCTACAATGCCGCACACAAAGCAGAGACAGCTTACCCCCGTTACATCTGTTGGCTTTCAAAATAGATCTTCACATGATTTCTATTACTGGGTACAGAAGGTTTAAAGATTTTCCCAATTTGCTTTATTAATGTCATGTTAAACTTAATTGCTTTCACTTGAAATGTAACAATGTAGACAGTGCAAGCTTTGATTAAAGCATTGTCCAGTATGTAAAGAAGCCCATCTGGAAACAAAACAGGATGCACAAGTCACATGTCTCCGATTTTTTTTTATTGCTGTCCCCAGTGAGGTGCCTCATTCAATAGCAGTGTAACATTACACCTCCAGTGCTGGGGGTATAAATACCACCCCGATCTGTGTGTGTGTTCTCCACGTGTTGCTTGAGTTTCCTTTGCATATTCTGGTTTCCCCCTGCAATCCAAAACCATGCAGTTTGGCGAACTGGCGTCTCTGAATCGCCGATGACGTGTTAGCGTCTGCATATGCTGGCGTCCCGGCCAGGATTCAGCTGCCTCATGTGCTGGGTGCCTGTAACGGGCTCCAGGCTGCCCATCACCCTGTCCTGGATAAACAGCAGGAAGATGGATGCTGTACCTGTGTATCCAATCACTTTGTCTGCACTGGGCATCGGGACCTTGAAGGGGCCAGGTGTACGTCTCTGGCTTTATATGTTATATAAACCGGGGTTTGGATGCAACAGGAAGGGGGGAGGTGAAAAAAGGGAACATACAGAATCACAGGGAGCAAGCAGTGAGAAGAGAAGCCAGAACGGTGACAGATTCCGCGACGTCCTTCAGTCATGTGTCTTTCCTTTGCGGAAAATGTGGTCTGCGGTCTCTCTGTGCCACGCTGGAAGAAGAGCGCCGTATTCTTCGGAAGAGTAACTGTAATAATACTTCATGGTCTACACAGACATTTGTGTTTTTGCTTTATTAAAAAAAAAAAAAAACAGTAAACAACAAGCATTAGATGTCTTTTTTGTCCCACAGCTGTATCCCAATGGGCTTGTTATTTTTTCTTTTATTTTTTGATCAGAATATATGTGATGGGATTTGTGAATCTCTAGAACATTATACTGCAGAAAGTATTTTAAAAGGCTGTACATGAGAACACAAATGTATCACTTTTAATAAGGCAATATCAATGAACAGTATACGGTGTGATATATTCTTGTCATTTATTTCCCTCCACAATAATAAAAGATAAATAGAATAAAACAGAAATAAAAAGATGCTGTTATTAAAGATTACATAACAATAAAACAGATGCAGGCAGTGAAGGGATAATGTGAAATTATGTGTATTTAAAAAGCAAGGTTTAAATTACCTTATTTAATTATCATGGTCACAATCATCCGTGTCCAGTTAGAGTTGTGAATATCTGTGTTTTACATTTTTTAGCTTTTCTTTTCTCTGTAGAACACAACAAACTCTTCTATAACTATTGTGTACTCGTGCCCTTCTATGCATCGCTGTTCTATTCAGTGTATTCCCTTTCTTTTAGCTGTCCTTCCTGGAAGTTATTGAGTTACACTTTACATTAACTGCACCTTTGTAATGAATTCTTTAGGCATTCATAGAACATTCATAAGCAGCATGTAAGTACACTTTAACATCCTAACATACTTTAATGGCTTTAATACACATTAAAAACAAACATTATATAATAATAACAAATATTATAATGTTTGTTATTAATGTATATTAAAGGTATGTCAGGATGTTATGTACCTACTTCTTATGAATGTTCTATGAATGCATTATGAAGGTGCCGTTAATGTAAAGCATTTCCAGTTATTGTTCTTGGCCACTATGCCACCGTGCAAAATATTTCATATAAGGGGCAGGATCTTTATCTCCAGAATAATAATGGATGGGCACATGCAAAGAAAAAAAAAACACCTGACATCACATTTCTGAGCACCCTTTCTGCAAGCATTTAATCTATGCAGTATTAATTATTTTGTATTGAACCTTGTGGTTTATGTTTTAGGATTATTGGCATTTTAAACTACATCTCGTAGGAGATTATTAACAGCTTGTTATTCTGTAAAGTGGATAATGAATTCTCATTTATGATGATTATACATCACTGCTCCACTTACATAATTTGATACGTACTGTATATAACACATACGTATGTTTCTTTCTCTCTTTCACATCTCTACCTTTTGTTCGTTTTTTTCTTTTTTTTCTCTCTCCAGTGCCTTAAATATATCTGTTCTACATTTCGCAATCTAAATCGATCGATTTGGGAAACGTCTTCCATTCGACACATCCGCTGCTACAGTGAGAGATGCAGACGTGTAAAAAGTGCCGCTGTCCTTGCGTTGCATCTGCATTGCAACAGCTTTGTGGTGTCACTGCTTTTGAGGGTGGGGGTAATCCCGGAATTCTCATTATCAGTGTGCCTTTGATGTTGTTTTAATTTGCGACCTCTGTAAATGGCCATTGTCCTCCTTTCAGTTTAGAGATAACATGACAAATAATTTGTGTTTTTTTTTTTTTTTTTGATATGGGATCTGAGCCACAGTTATAACACTGCTTGATATGTCCTGTGCTGCCACTGGTGCCCAGACACTGAAAATCTTACAAGGAAGAAGTGTCACATCTGTGATACTGTTCCCTGTTTGGGGAGTAGCTTATTAGTGGGCGCAGTGCGGGAGGTTGTGTCTACTGAGCAGTGAGGTAATGGACACCACTTCAGTCCTGGCCTAATTTGAATTCCATGGGAGTCTTGGTTCACGCAGAGTAGGACTCTGTCTTCCTCTGTCCTTTTGTCACATAACAGCACGAGTCACTGAAAGACCCCGACAGAAAAGTTAAGTTACTGATTCATGGAAAAGGTGTTGGGGTCGTGCATATGAGCAACGAACAAGGTGGGTGAGCATGACCAGGCTTTGACTGTAGCCTTCAACTGCCAGGACCTTTGACCCCACAATGGCAACACATAACCAAAAAAAGAAAAAGTTTCTTTAATTTGATTTGCTTTCCAACTCAATTCAAATGCACTTAGTTTTTAAGGCTGCGTTCATAAACGTATTTTGCGTTTATGGCATTCGCCTTCAATGGATTTGGTCACAAATGGGCTGCGTCTATGGTTAGACTAAGGCGTTATTAAATATTTAAGAAGAACAGTGGGAAATAAGATGGACATTTATCTTGAGGGATGGTCCAATTGAAGTTTCCCCTGGGGGCAAATTCTAAAGCTAATATAAGCACTATTGGACGCTTGCAGAAAGCGAAGAAACTTCGGAGCTGTAAAATGTTGCTGTTTAGGGATTACCTATGAAAGCAAGGTTATAAGGGGGAATTGTAAGTATACAGTAATAAAACTATATAAAGAAACTTGTATATTTTATGGCGTGATATTCTCCAAAATATGTAGGATATTTGCACGTACCTCGTATATCTGTGAATTCATCATGAGATGCAAAAAACAAGGCTAGTCTGAAATCATAATCATTTTTAGACATTTAAGTGACTAATCTGATTGAAATAATTGCCTACTTAAGCATACTGTTTATGTTTTTGCTGAATAGTCTCTAAAGCACAATAGAAAAAAAAACACTCGAGTGGAAATAAAGATTTCATTATGTATAAGGTACTATTTATGTCGCGCAATATTTATGAAAGCTTAGGTCTGCAGATGACTTTCTTACATGTGCTTTTAGGGAAGGCCCTTCATCGTTAGATGCACTGGAAAACGGTAGTTGAGACCGTGCCATTTCGACAGTTATTGGTGAGATAAATAGACTTAAACATCAAAGTTTCACCTGTGAGAATACTGAGCAGATTAGTCATTCATCTGAGTCTATAACTGTTTTTTATGCTAAAAGGGTTTTAGCACAGAATACAAGACAGAGATGGACAGCAGTGAGTCCTTGTTTTATTTATGTTGGTTTATTGCCTTATCAAGAGAACTACGTAACCTACCAACAGCATAGTTCAGGAGATCCCCGAACCCTAACACATGTGGGTCACATGTTGTTTTCCATAATTTGTTCCATATCTACTGTATGCATCTCAACAAGCAGTGAGCGCAGATAACAGTTAGCAGCACGTGCTACTGACGCTAACAGCTCTTTTCTATGTTCCCCACGAGGTAAATGCTGGAGCAGATTGTGAATCTAGAGTGCAAACAGATGGATTCGGAGAGGTTCAGCCGTGCCGTAAGCCGTGGGCTGTTGACTGTAGTGAGATGAATCAGGGCGAGAGAAGGGCAACAGAAACCTGGGGGGTTACTGTAGGGACGTACTTATACGTTCACAATAGTCCTCGTTAAACTAATATGCATTTGGCTGTAAACAAATATATTTTTAATGGGCCAGGATGAAGAAAGAATCATAATTGTAAAGACAAGCATCGATGCACAGAAGAAAACAAGAAGCTCGTGATACGGGGTCAGGAATTATGAAATTCAGTAGAACATTCAAAGACCCAGCATGGCATTGTTTCAGGTTTAAAGAGCTACTCCAGTCAAAAAATGTCATCTTCAACCAATGTTCATACTGTGCACGCCCAGTACACGCGCGGTTTCCGCTGCGCGTGACAGAAGGTGGACGGCAAATAGCTGTCGCAGCTGGACCAGATGTCATTGTGTCCGCCCTCCGTTGTGTCCTATTGTCCGCGGCCTTCATCGTTTAAGCAGCCCCACTGAATCCTCAGCTTCAGCTTCAGCTGGGGGTAAACAGATTGTCTCATGGTGGAAGGGTCATCGGCTCAGAGGCATCCCTTTGTTCAGTTGTATCTCCATAACCTGTCATCATAATACTTAATTGAAGGAGGCCTTAAATATTTCTGGCTGTATTGTTGGCACCTTAAATAACACTTTATATCATTAGTCAGAAGCAATATTGGGCTTCGTTACTGAATATCCTTGTCATGTAAACTACACAGCAGGAATATTTTAATCTTAAGTCTCACATAATTGTAAATATAACAAGAAGAAACATCCATTTTTAATAATACTTTACCTTCTAATTTAAAAATGTTCTGCCCTATGACACCCCTTCTGGGGTCTCCACTACATTATACCCAAGTCCTAGAATAACCCCCGGCCCCCAGGCTTACCGTATACCCACATTAGATAAGAAGTTGTGGAACTTGATGAATGAAATTTCGGTAACACTTAACTTAAAGCTGTTATCTATAATGCATCATAGATACCTTCATACATACATTTATATCATGGTCAGCCTAAGAATTAATAAAGCATTACAGCATCTTCTATTGACAGTCGTAAGGCCTTAGAGTGTTGATTATAATACCTCATAAGCTTCAATGAATTTCTCATCCATAATGCACTATTATAAGATATTATAAAGGTAAGATATAATGCGTTACCTTTATAATGGTCGGTATAAACATTAAGGATGCTTTGTACTGCATTATAACGGTATCTATAGTGCAATATGGATGAGAGCTTCATGAGGCAGTCATAATGCTTAATAAACATGGCTATAATATGTTCTGCCCTTTTATAAATATTCATAGCCGTGTGTATAATGCTTTATGAATGCATTATAATGTATATTGAGTGTGTTCATAGATTCCTATAGACGTGGCATTCACAGAAAGTGTTAACAAAATTTCTGGCTTACAGTAAAGCTAAAGAAGTTCAAAGCAACAACGTCTGATACTCTGATATGTATTTATTCAGCTAGACCTAAAAATGGGCACAATGAAACCTTTACTCTGTGCTCCTCAGCTATAAGATAGGCACTTCAGAATGAGCAGCAGCATGTCAGTAATCACTTATCCAGATTTGCTTTTATCTGGAAGCTGTCTATAGTCTAAAGGCTGATAAGGCCAAGTGCACCTTATATGTAATACATCCACTCACCCAGGAGCAGTACTATTTGCCAGCCAAAATACTCATGCTTAAAGACCATAAAATGTACTGCCAGAAACACAACCTAAAAAAGTGACCATGGTCTACAGTATGTGTCAGTGTGTCACGTACAGCCATCATTGACTATAACTATATGCTAGATCACACCCTTGCAGTATTTCGTTTTCTTTTTATTAAAAAAACTTACCTTTGTGGTGTTTGAAAGTGAATGGACCTCAGATATATCATTTTCGTATATTTTACTGTAAGACAAAGTCTAAAATTAATAAAATTAGCATTTGAACATAAAACATTGAACAAAGGTAGATGTTACATATCTATTATTCAGGCTAGTGAATAGTGAATAAAACATACTGTTCTTAGGCCAAAAATTACCTGAATAATTCCTGATATGAGTTAAGAAGATGTGGATTTTGATATTTTGCAATTTTTGTCATGTTCAATTTATTTACTAACAATAGACACTTAAATTATTTTGCCTTTTATTTTCTGGTTACATTATAGCTGACCCTGCCGGTTGTGAAAATTAAATATTAGTTTCTATTCTTTAAAAAAACACCTTTTGTGAGGCAGGTTATGGTTCTTACAGCATTATGGAAATTAAGTATGAACAACTTTTCTAGAATGAAGATGTGGCGGGG
>JAODJU010000014.1:13439427-13458630 GCA_026776725.1 Gnathonemus echidnorhynchus
GTCTCTTTTTGGCTAACCTGCTGTGTCCTGTGTCTCTCCTCTCAAGTGGAGCAAAGCTCCGCTCTCTCGCAGTGAATAGAATAAGCTGTCTCGACCAGAGATGAGCTCACCAGCAGGGGGCAGCAGTAACAAAAGCGCAGCATGAGGGGGGCGTCCCACCGCACAATAGGGGATACCTCAGCTTGTCAATATTGATTGTGAAGCCCCCGATCTGAGCTGTAACAACAGCCGAGCCTGTAAGCAGTGCAGCGGCGGCATGTGAGCAGCGTAGCGCTCGCTGGAGAGCCGCTCCGGGGCGCTGAGGGAAAACGCAGGAAGGGCTCGTCTTCTGCTCAGCTCTCCTTGTGTCTTTGCAAACCTCTGCAGGCGTCCCCAGAACGCTGCTTTTCCTTCTGCTAGCGCGTTCCTGTATTATGTACCTTAGGATAAAGTAGAGGTGATGCTATTGTCTTTGACTATTGATTTTTCAGCATCATAATCTTTTTTACACATCCAAGGACAGATTAAATTGGGTTAATGAAGGGTATAGTTATAAGATATAGTATATAAGATATAGTAGCGAGCAGGAAAGATGCTTTAGATTTTGCATAAACTACAAAAGCTACATGTATTTACAACTCGTTGCACATTATCAATGAACAAAACTGAACATGTAAAACCGGATTCTTTTATAGTACCATCTAGTGAATCATGCAATATGGCTGTCAACTTTTCATTTTCACTGAGATTCATGTGTTTATTGACCAACTGAAATGTGCCAATAGGGGGCAGAGTTGGTCTCTAGCTGTTTGGGCATCTCGTCTCCCACATGTTTGGTTTATGTGTGCATGAGCTGAAACAGAGCAGGGAGCAACTGAGAACCTGCTCTTGAGATACCATCTCCTGTTAGCTCCCTCCTTTCCTGCTCCCGTTATAGCTCCGCATGGTACAGTCTGTCACGTGCCAAGGTCTCCGAAAGACCTACGCCATCATTCCTTGGAAAAATACAGCGGCACTCATGTGGCAACAGTGTCCCGAGTGTCACGCCAGGGCGTCTTGACATTTCCTTATTACCCCTCTAAGCGTGGTCTCTGCGGTATTTTGTTTTATATAAAATGGGGCCCCGGGTGGCCCATCGATTGGCAGGGGCTACTCTGTCCCCCGTGGCACAGCACACGCCAAGGCCCTTAGCGCCCCCTGGCCCCCGGGGGGACAGCGTGTCTCTTGCATGCTCTGAGAACAAACTGGCAGCTCACATAGACAGAATCTGGAATGAGCTTGTAAATAAACAAACAAGTATTAGGGCTTTCAGAGACGACAGTGAGCTTTCTAGAACGAAGCATCTGTCTGCCAAAGTAATCACTCCTGGACAGATTAAACATTAATTTATCTCCTTGCTTCTTCGGTTCTGTGAGGGTAGAAGTTGAAGGGCATTTGCCCATCTCACTCAGAAGACTTTTTCCTTTTTTGTTTTATATTTTATTTATTTATACAGTACATATGATGGTACAGGTGTAGCATATCGCTTAACCAGTCATGTGAAGTGTTTTTGTTTTTCTTTTGAATCTGAGATCCATTTAGTTTTTCTTATACTGAGGGGGAAATCCAGCCAAACTTATAGGCATCTATATGACCAAACCATGTAAATTTAGCAATTTAGCTTTTATTCAACTATTTGTGTTCAAGAAACAAGAATGTCATCTTATAATACAGAATTTTGTCTAGAATCACTAAAGGCACTGGTGAAGTCAGTCAGATTTCATATTCATGTTTGGCAGTAACTGGGAGACTTGCCAAATATTTGGAGAGAATAAGCCAATCATAAATGAAATTGCTGTTAAAATATTTGGAAGATATAGATATAAGACAATGCTCCTGTCACAGTCATTCATGTTTATTAGAAATAATATCTATTCTTGACAGCAAATTAATAGAAACATTGAGCTCCTTAAATTTTGCAGTTACATTTTGACAAATACCGTAGTATCAATAAAACCATTTAAATATCACTGTCATATATGTGAGTATAATTTCATTTTTCAAATATGTAAAATTTTCTTTCTACATCAAGTTAGTTGCTGTGTTATATAATTTCATGTATAAAACCTGAGTACAACCAAGAGTAATGTCTTTCCAAATGTTTCTCATACTTAAATTTGACATTGTGCATGTGAATGTATTCAAGGTCACTCACGTCCAACGAAATAACGGCGGATACTGGCCAGCATACTCTGTGTACCTCAAATATATAAATACCTCAAATACAAAGCCAGCTGTTTGATCTTAAATTTCCTAAAGCAGAATAAAATATGCACCCATATTCTTTATCAAAGTTGAATTTTCCTGTGAATGTTTTTTTTTTATGAATGACTGATGGCCTCGAGGCTTGGACATTGTATATAAAAACGATGAGTTTAGCCTGGTAAATAGGAACCTCACAGAAATTGTTCAGGTGCTCAAGGCTAGAAATTAAGTTCAATTTTTGTGAGTTGTGCAGTACGTCACTCAAAATTCCTGCCAGCTGTACCATGGTGCTCGCTTCAGGAAACTAGCTTAAATCACAGTGAATCACACTCAAAAAAAAATGTTCTCTATATGCCTAAAAGTAGCTGCCATGATAACTAAAACTCCATGATTTGGTGCACCATTATCACTACAATTTTCCCATTAGAATATTTTTTTAAATCAAATTTTGTTGACTAGAACATCATGAATCATAAGGGGTTTGTCATTGCAAATGTTCTTCTCAAAATGAAACAGTAGTTCTTGTATCCAGCACATAAGATATTCTGTGTGTGTAGTAAGCACGTCCTCTTAGCAGGTTGTGAAATTAAGGGATTGGGTATTTTCTAAGGTCAGTTCCGTTTCGGAATAAGTTGAGTTAGTAACTTTAGGTGTACACCCGTCCATCTTCCAGCTGCATATCTGCTTATTCTATCTACGGCAGTATAGGACACGGGTTGCGCTACACCCTGGTTTGATGCCAGTCCTTCGCAGTTCAGATATTATAATACACAACATTCCAACACCAGTTAACCTGACTGCACGTCTTTGTACTGCCAGAGTACCCAAAAGAAAATTTCATATGGGATTCAAACCCCCAACCTTGACAGTACAAGGCAACACTGCTATCCAGTACGCCACTGTACCACCCCCTTCCTGTAGTTCTGTTAGCCAGTTATGTGTTATAACTTATTATATGTATGCATAGAAATTCATATACATTTTTATATATTGCTGCTGTAAGGGAGGACTTTGGGGACAAATATTACGGCAGGGGAAGAGCGTTGGTCTATCAGAAGATGAAAATAACACATTGATTGACTGATTTGGGTCTGGGTTTCGCTATGTCATTCAAATTTTCTTGGGATCATATTGCTGTGACCCACTTTCTGCAGGCCATGATGTATAAACCCCCATAGACAGAGGGAGGGGAAAACAGAAGAGAAGAGAAGAGAAGAGAATAGAATAGAATCGGGGGTTGTAACGTTCCAGTGAGCTCCAACTCAGAGGTCAGCAAAACCTTTTTACAAGTCGCAGTGAAGTGACACGAGCAATTTTCACGATTATACTTTTGGTGTTAAAAGTAAAGTATGTGTGATCATTGGAATAAATACTTCATGTTATTGTAAGTAATAGAGTTTCTTTCAATTGCTTCCAGGTGCATGAAGAGAATTGTCAGTGCAGTATATTTTTTTTTTAATTTAAACATTTAGTTTGTAGTTATAGTGAAATCTAACTTTCCAACAAGTGTACATGCACACACATATAATAAAACTGTTAATGTAAGAAAATCAGTAAATTAATTTAGCTTATGTGAAATCTGGTGGATTTAATACAATATTTTAAAGGATATGGAAATGTGTTGCTTCATTTATGTGTGTGATACAAATAAAACAACTTATTACATTGTAGCTGAAGTTGAATAATTTAAGTTATATTTGCTTTTTTCTCATTACACTGCTGTACCAGGTTCTATGCACAATATATAGTCAACATGGTTCTATTTAAAAATTTTTAACAAGTAGAATCTCACAAAGCTGAACAGAAAAGATATTTTCTGGAACCACTCATGAAAAAGAATAGGCCAAAGCTAATTTTGGAAAAACAGGAAAATCACTTCCTGACCCCATTCCTTAGGAAAATGACAAAATAATAGCAGTAAAATGGGCAGAGAGCAGACAATTATAAAATTAGCAGTAATTTACTACTCAGCTTTAGCGGTTTTCTTGTAGGTTGAAGGATAGTCGTTTGGAGGCGACGCTGATGAATTTCCATCCTGCCAATTACAGTGAATAAGTGTTCCAAGGTGTTTTTAACGAGGACTTCTGGGGGCTGCCATGTGCCATGCTGCCATCAACTTGTCGCTCAGGTGACATGTTGCAGGAGAGGAGAAAAAGAAATCGTATGAGGAGAGGATTGGAGGTTACTGGGTTAGCGGTGACTAGCCAGAAAATTAGCTAAGAAACATTATGCTCAGCTCTGAAGAAATAAATGGCAGAACATGTAAAAGCAGCACAAATTTATGCAACACAAAAATGTCTAATTTACAGTACCGATTTTACAATTTGTAAGATTATTGTTTGAAAATGTAAGATTAGCCAAATAGGAGTGAATTACAATGGCCTAATTGCATAATTTAAAAATAATGTGCATTAGGTTTTTAAGCATCTTCTAAAGACAGGAGATGCCACTTTTTGTCATTATTTAGAAGGAGAAAATATTTTATTCGAGAATTTGATCGCAATTATTTTTATATGGCTTTTGAAAGATATGACTATACCGCAAGAGGCATTGTTTCCTAAAGCAAGAGATGTCATATTTGGGGATTATTTAGCATATAGGTAATTTTAACGTGTTTATACCATCATCCATCCATCCATCCATTTTCCAACCCTAGAAAACCTAGAAACAATACAAAAAAAAATCTAAAAATACAGAACACAATTAACAGTAATAATCGCATTCACCAATATACACCAATTATATTATTCTTGATTATCATTATGTGTTTATTGTCATTGATGTTGTTATGTTAGGCGGTAATATAAGTCAAATACAAGCAAACAGCACTGCAGAAATACAATTCCAGCTGAAGACTGAGTTATGCGGGATATTGACTTTAAAGCATGAGGTGGCTGCTTCTTTATTCTTTTTCTATGATCATGTTCCGTCCACCTTATGTTTTGACATATTTTTGTAGCTTCGGAATGTTTGTCATTACTCTATGGGAAATTTTAGCACCGAGTTGGATTCGCATAAGCCATGAAGCACTTGTAAGAAATGTAATAAAACTTTAGTTTTATTGAGAAATCAAGCTTTGTATCATCTGCACAGTTTGAAATGGAACTGTGTTTAGGGGAATTGTCTCCTGGAGGGTACGTGTGTAATGAATAAGATAGTGTCCCTGGGAGTCTATCTTGAAGGACACTGTACTAGATGAATTGTTGAAATATATGTAATTGATTGGTACAAATAAAGATCTATCAGAAAAGGCTTTACCTTTTAAGTTAGTGCCTTCAGGTTTTTATTTATTTATTTGGTAAAGAAGAACTATTTTATAGATATTACTATTGCAAAGAAAATACCGTTACAAGAAGAATAGCAATAAGAAAAATTATCCTCATAACTTGAATCTGTGTTTTGTTTAATAAGAGGACAAGCATAAAACCATGCCAACGTATCTGATTACTGCTGTTTGCCAGGATTTGCTTATCATGATAGAAGAACTGGTGTGAACTACATATCAAAGTTAGGATAACAATATGTTTTTTTTGGTTTGTTTCTTTTTATATATGTATATGTGACAAAGGATATAATATATTTGTTAACATGTTCTATGACGAATGGGAATGGAGATGAAGGTATATGTTTGAACTTTTTTTCAATTTTCATTTACGAGTTAGAAGAAAAGACATATGCCGTACCAAGTAATTAACATTTCATTTTTCTAATCTAGTATACCTTAGAGTGTTTTAATCACCAGTATAATGTCATCTGTCAAGGAGAGTCTCAGTGCTCTAAAATTAATATGAATGCAGTTTTAAATGAGAAAGTAGGTGAAATGCTACAAAGTTTTTGGTGAAAGAGGTCATTCCTATAAATTAAAACAAACTCAAAAGTGGCGCACAAATGACCTTATAATCTGTAATTAGAGCACACATATCTCACATGTTTAGATTTTCACATCGTCCTGGTGATTGATATGGCCAAATACAACTCATTGATATATGAGAGGTCTCACTCATGTTAGTTTTCCAGGGAGCCTCTGTACTCATGCAAAGCCTCACAAAAGTAGGTCATCCTGACATTCATAACGGATTATAATGCATTCATGAAGCATTATAAACTTGGCTACAGTATGAATATTTATAAAAGGGCATAACATATTATAGCCATGTTTATTATGCATTATGACTGCCTCATGAAGGTGTCGTCTATATTGCACTACAGATCCCTTTATAATGCAGTACAAAGCATCCTTAATGCTTATACCAAACATTATTGTGCATTATGAAGGTATCTATAGTGCATTATAGATGAAAGCTTCATAAGGTATTCATAATGCATAATACACATGGCTGTAGTGTGTTATGCCTTTTGATAAATATTTATAGCCATGTTTGTAATGCTTTTTGAATGCATTATTATTTGTTGTGAATGTGTTTATAAATTACTAAAACCATGGCCTTAAGTAAAGTGTTACTGAAAAGTTTAATAGTTACTGTGAGAAACGAGATTTTCCACTATCAAAAAACATCTAACATACGTGTGAGACTGCTTGCTGAGACAGATGCATGGCGTCTTTTACCAAAAACTGTTAATATAAATTTTATAGTATGCACTTACACTAACAGATATTATGGATTTCTAATATTTCTATATTATGTGATCTGAATCATTTTCAGTATTATTTTTGGCTTATATATCATCTGCAGTTTTTGTGATATTTCGATATGCTCCCAAAATATTCCTGTTGAATTGTTCACTGCCATCTCGCTAACAACTGAAACTGCAAATGTCAGATGTGCAAATGTGAAGGGGTTACTCTATACCAGGGCTCTTCAAATCTGCACCTCAATTCCAAATCCAGGACTTGTTTTCAGTTCTCCCGGATAGATAGTTTAATAATTACTGATTTGGCCAGAGGCTTCACACCTGGCTCACATGTAAACGAATGCTGGAAAATCAGCAGTGCTCGGACCTTGAGGACCATGATTTGAATAGTCCTGCTGTATACAGTCAAGGTCTGGAGTATCCTGTCCCCTCCTGTGACATTATTCACTATGCCTTGGCTTGAAGTTCTCCAGAAAGCCTTTTTTCTGCTCTGTCCTAGCAGCGTTCTTCACCTTGCCCTGAGACTTACACCACCCCCCGCCACCACATACACACACTCACTGTACCAACAAGACCAAAAGTAAATGCAGATGTGATATTGAATGTGAGGTATGTTAAGTTACAGAATGCCAGCTTTCATCAGTGGCTGGGTTAACAAGCAATGTCAGCTGAAGCGTTTGTATGACATATCTTTGAAACATAACTGCAAGCTTGCAACGACTTCATAAAGAGTCCTTAAGACCCCTTTTACACATTCTCAGGAAATGTTTCAGCATTTCACTGTCACACAGTATGACATCAGGTCCGGGGTGTTGCCCTGCCTTATGCTCTGTGGACTTCTGGTGATTCACTGTGTCCCCACAGTTGGACGATGGATGGATGGATGGATGGATGGATGGATCAATTTAAATGTCGGTTATATCAATCGACAGACACGTTTATTGAAAAGCATGTTTAATTCAAGAAGCTATCAACGGCTAAACGTAGGGTTATGAACATACAGTGTTTCGTGAGTTTTGGCTGTGTTCACAGGGCTAGTTAATTATCTCAAATAAATTTCCCATCGATATTAATTACCTGTCCACTGGGGGAAAGTAGGGGGTAAATAATGGCAGGTGTTGTTTCCTTGATTGTAAGATTATGTTTGCTCAAGCATGACATTATATTGTTAGAATGCAGCTACAAAACATTTTCTTTTACATTTTCTCATTTCTTCTTATTGTACGTCGCATTACTCCCAGCACTAGCACTCTGAACAAGGCACCATTTATATATACTGTATATATTTCCCATTTGTTTTATTTTTACTGATGGTAGTTCTTATTGATGGTGATGTTAGTTCTAGAGCACTTTAATCTCTCCTATTAAGTCATAATTTGAGATAATGATTATAATTAGTTGAGGTGTTTTCATAAGATAATTATTTAATATTCTATATTATGTTTTACTTTTGATCTGAGTAAGAATAGAAAACAAATTATTTTTACACATGGACACAATTTCTGATTTTAAAAGTTTTTAGATTTTTTAATCTCTCTTTCCTAGGAGAAAAAACACTCTAAAATAACACGCAATCGCCTAAAACTCAGTGCACGTAGGAAAACCCACCACTGCGGACTTAAGGTCACGGTGACGGAAACGTTGGTGTTTGTGTTAAACACCCGAGTCCTTAGTCACACCTCAACAGTGACATTCATTCAACCCAACAGTGGAGCTTCGCAAGCCAAAAGCATGGCTGCGACATAAGAATGCACTCTTCAGCACCTGCAGGCGGGCAAACACCACTGGGAAAAACAGTCAGGTAAAGCTTTTAAACAAATCCTGTACTGGACTGGAAGTGCAGTTCCGGGGTTCAGTTTTTAAAATTCCGCTTTGAGGTTGTCTACCTTAAATGGCAAGAAAAGAAAAGAACCACACAGCTGCGCACCATTTCTCAGTCTCAGAACAGATATAATGCATACAGTATGTATATTATGGATCATCCAGGTCTGAGACTGAGTGTGGAAAATACTTGAATAGCCTCTATGCAAGGAGCATTTTTCAAAAGCATATACATATGCATCTGGATTTTGAACTTCAATGCAAAAAAAAAGGGGGTTTCATTAATTTTCTCCTTATGCACTAGAATGAATGTGGGGTTTTGGGAGAAATTACTGGGCAATTGCACATCTTTTATGCAGATAAAATTATTTGATGAAAGCCATGTTTTGATCTGCTGGGGATAATGCAGATCCCGGACTGGACTCGTCGGTGAGAGCGAAGCTGTCTTCTGTGATAACTTCATCCCAGCATGAGGTCGGACGTGGGGGAAATTCAGGAAGGGGATTAAAAGATGACGGAGAGCGACCAGCGCCAGGTTCCCCGCTGGGCCTGGGGCACAGGCTCTGACCGCTGTTCCTGATCTGTTATGCTATTGTCCGACTTTGTCTCTCCCAGAAAAAGAAGCTACCTCCAGCCCCTTTCTCCGCTGGGATTAAACGGCCAACACTTTTGTAATTAATGGCATGGCTTTCATAGTGAAACCTGCAAAGGCCATTGTGTTAAGACTATCAACTTATTTCATACATATTTTCCCACTCGTAATAAATAAAATTTAAGCTTTAGTTAATTTTCTTTATACTTATGGAATTTGGTGGTGGTGGTTGGGGGGAGGGTAATACAATCCCAAAGGCTGCCCTAATCCTTAAAGAACCCTTTATATAATATATATACTGAACAATTCATAACTAAAATACAAAATGCTTCTTGTATACCCACAGTCATTAGCTTGTGATAAACAGTGTCTGTTTGTTTGTTTCCTAACATCTTTTCTATTTTATTTATTTTTTGTTTGAAGGTGTTCATTTATTTTTTGTTTGAAGTTCTAAATTAACGATGCATGTTCTTAGAACTGAGTTTGTTTTAATTTTTTTTAGATTGAAGAAGCTATGATTTTGATGATTCTGCCTAAAAGGAGCCCTAGCAAAGACACAGTAGCTGCAGAGTTTCAAACCAGGCTTCATTTCCATGAAGTTTTGCGGGTGGATTTCTTATTCCATATGCAATACTGTGCTTATTAGCATCAAAAAGGTTAATGTATTACGTATATTTATATGTGTCTTGTTAGGTCAAAACGTAATACAGTGAATTATCCCATGTTTACATTATTTAAATGCTGCTGCTGAAACAATTAGCTACCTTACCTACAGATGGAGTTATCATTGTCATTGATGCATTTAGTGTGACACTCTTTTGTCACTTTGGCAGAACACAGTGGCCAGTAACTTCAGTAATTCATATTACAGCAAGGTGCACCATATGTGCAATTACATGATTATATCATCTGAAACTTAGACAGATGTCTCATAATAAATCCCCAATCCAATTATCCTAAATTATTTTCAAAATGTATTTGTAGACAGAACTTTTGTTGACCACTTTGAAATTGCATTACTTGATGTAATTAACAGCAAAATGTTATGAAAAGTGGGAAAACATGTATTTTACAACATATGTGTTCGTATTGACTTCTTTTTTACTGACGACATTTTGCTGAATTATTATATACCAAACAGTTAGTAGTATTCAAATATGTTACACTTTCCAATTCCAAAATGATGCAACGTAATTTACTAATCATTTGAACGCACACTAATGTATTCTGGAAACATATCTTTTTTAAGGGTTAATTTTAGTTAAGATCCTACTTTTCACAGTCAGTGCCATATTTGAAATGTAATTTGAAATAGAAGTAAATGCCACATTAGTCTTTTATCTTGGCTATGGTGATTTGTGTTTTGATTTGTTGAAGAAGGAATGAAATTACTAGTTACTGGAGAAGACATTAATGTTATAAAGATAGTAATAAGATTGCCTGGAGAGCAGACGAATCCTGCACCAGATGTAGTAAAGATGCTGGGATATTCGGTTTGTAACAAAAGATTCAGATCCTTTTTATCTTGGTGGTTCTGTAACATGCATTTCCATGTCAGACGCTAAAGACAGTTTTTCGGAAGAAAAAGAAAACAGCCGTAATAACCAAAGACACACGGAGGAATGCGTGTTTGAGTGCGCATAGAGTCAGGAGTAAAGGTCATATTTCAGATATTTCTTCTCTTTCTGAATCCAAGCTGCATTATTTGCTTTTGGATGGTTCTGCTGTCCCCCTGAATGATTCCATATTGACGGATTTTTATTCACTACGTATGTGCATTGATTCATCGCATATGTGATTAACCTTGGTTGGACCTCACATGCTGCATTTTGACAGACATTATGGTTTTACCAGTTATTTTTCGATGAGTTGAACCCAGCCTAGTTTGTCTTAAGGCTATGAAATACTGTGGAATAAGATCTAATGTATAATGCAGCAAGTCAGTGACAGTGCATGGCTTCAGTGGAGGGTTCAAAACACTTAATCCCAGGTTGTATTTTAGACAGATATAATCTTAGGTGAATTGCCTTAAACAAAAAAAAATGAATAGCCCAAACATATCTAAATTTTTAATGTTAAAGATTCGTGGAAAAAAAAAAAAATTTTTCAGCAGTGAAGTTCTACAATATTTTTAGAGAAACTAAGTAAAATACAATGATTACAATGGATTCTCTGTGATGGCAGTGGGTTCCGAGCTAGTGTGTAATGGCTGTTAATGAGAAATTTTATTTTTACCTGTAGATTAAACGGGGAAAACAAGAGTTTTTTTACATTTATTCCATCAATTTGCATTTAATTTGCACATTTATTCAAAATATGTAATATACTATGGCTTTTCAAAGTGCCAAATCGAAAGGACTGAACTCATCAGCTTCGCAGACCTCTCCAATTAACTTGCATTGCATATATTAAAAAAGAAACGTTGTCTATATTAATTATTCATTAATATTACAATTAACTTTTTAATGAATATAAAAAAATGCCGCTGCATTACCAAATGAATGAGTTCAGCTGATATAAAATGCAATTATGGGGCTGAAAGAAATTGCTTATTTGTTATACGAGGTTTATAGATGTTGGACTGTAGGGCCAAACTGAAAGCCAGATTTAAATCTTTAAACAATGAACTTTACTTAACTGTCTCCTAGATGCATCTCGGTAGTGAACTCAGTTCCTTTTCAATTAGCATGCTTAATAGGTAATACTCAGATACTCAACATATTTTAAGGCCATTTCTATTTCAATAGTTCCAGTTTGTGCAAGTTATATGTTTTTTTTTTATTATATTCTTCAAATACATGTTGAATTATTACATGTTCATTGTCATTTATCCAAAAATATTCCCTCCTTCTTGAAAATAATTTCTGCAGAATGACTTCTACTGTTCATTATTAGCAAGCTTAAAGTAAAAAGTAAAACACCAGTGTAGAAGTACACAGGTCTGTTCATAAACAGTGTCATTCATAAAAGAAGGACGATAATCTGTTTCCCTCTTTCGTGTTCACAGAGCTGCAGACTAGCATTTTGATGGGATTTTACTGCGGTGTCTTGCTTGTTTCTACATCTCTGATTTGTTGTGTATGACCCTGAGTCGCAGTAACATTTTATGCTCCCTTATTCCCCCTCTTTTATCTTCCCTCTTGAAGAGCAAATCCAAAAGTGTACATAATGTTACTCATATTAATACATAATAACTCCTTTCCAAAATGCTTTAGGCGTGATGATGATATCTGACAAATGCCAAACGATAAAGCTCAAATGGTGCAGGTGGCCAAGACTTAAAAGGTTCGCTTAAATTGATTTATCAGTCCTCAGTTAGGAATCAACCAGTATATTGGTTTGCTGATACAATGGGTCAGTTTTAAGGTTCCACAAATTTATTAGCGTTGGTGGAAAACCCACAGGTAAAGCAACAATGATGGTTATTTATGATGAAAAAAGGGATCTCTCACTGGAGAAAATGCTGAGAAGATGGACAAGGATGTTACTAAAATAAACAAAATCCAACTTCTACACATAAACTCTGTACCTTTCATACATTGAACGGGGTGGGGGGGGGGGTGAGTATTAAATTATATTTTATCTTATCAATAGGGCCAAAAATGCATTGTCTAAATGATTAGACAAACCATTATTAGTCCATAATCATACACTAGTAATACACAGCATAGAAGAGTTGATAGTGACTGCTTGGAGATGGACATATTGTGTCATATGACAAACCAAAAATAAATGTTATTTGCTTGTTTTTTAAAGTTAAGTGACTTTCTGATGTACGTTTGAGTTTGTCAAATTGACATAATAATATCAATCGGAAAAGCACTGTTTAAAATTATTTGTCTCTGTTAAGTTTTTGACCATATAAAATTTTTCATCTGATATTATTGGTTTAGAATTTCTGGCTCCCTGAAATTGTTATTGCCGACAGATTTTTTTTTGCCAATCAGGTGCTAGTGTCAGTACATTTTTTTTAGTTGCTATGACTTTTCACCTAATATGACTTCAGGTTATCAAAGTATTTTCCACAATTCCTTAGAAGAAACAATGTCCAGTAATATAGTATTACAAAATGCAATATTTTTCTGTGCTACATATAAATATGTATTTACTCAAATCATTTCAATACAAGGTCTTTATTCATGTTATTATTGCTACCATACTTTGGTGATTCTTATTCTTAATTATATGTATTTTGACCAGTACATTAAACAAATAAAGTGAGTCACTCTGCATAATCACTGCTTAACAACCTCCTTTGCCTTTGACTACATTCACAGTATATTCTCATATTTTCCTGACTGGACATATCTCACATTACAGAAAGAAACTGGTGCTGAGCAAAATTCATAATAAAATTGATATTTCCCATCCTGTTCACTGATTGGTTAGTTTAACTTCCAGCTGTACAGACCATGCAAGCCTTAGAGCCAATCACATCATTCCACACACAGGCAGAATATAAGCCAATGAAGTAATGCTGCATGTAGAATATGGTGCAAAGATGATCTGAAATGAATGTGTAGGCAAGGAAAATGATGTCTACTGGGGTTCCCTGCAGAAGCTAAAAGCTCCCCAAAAATCAATTAGCCCTGATTTTTTGTGTCTTTACCTTTGAGTGTAAAAGTGCAATTAAAAGAATTCCTAATATAAAACTTCAAATATCACCCGCAGTGTTAAATTAATGCAATATTTGCAGGGGGGTGACTGCTGCTTGTTTAATTGAACTATAAGTCTTGAAATACAAATGTGCATGCCAGTCTATAAAGCCTTATTTGACCACTGACTTTTCTTTTTATTTCTGCACATTTAAAGATATGGATGTAAATTTTGTAGCTAAAAGCTTTCCGAGCGACTGGCGCGTGTTTGTATGCTGAGTGTGTGCTGAAGGGTTTGTACCTGTCAGTTGTGAACTAGCCATTAGGACAAAACAACCTGGTAAAAAAGAGGGAGCGACGGAGACGGAGTGGACGAGGAGTGCTGAGTGAAGGCTTGAAGGTTCTTAACAACCTTTTAAGGAACTGGTTCTGGCAGTATCTTAGTCACAGTCTCAACACTTCATTCCCAGATTTTAATTATTAAATCCTGTGAATAACATAGGTGGTACTGGTCATAGATAATCAGCCGGTATACCTCTGGTTTGTGATAGCTAGGTATACTAATCTCCTGTTGGTACCGTTGCCATGTTCTATTAGAAATAAATGATATAAAATATTGTAATGATACTGTGTTATTGTATTGGATATGTGTTAAGCGCCAGGCAAGTAGCCACATAATAAAATAAATACAATAACACAGTATCATTACAATATTTTATATCATTTATTTCTAATAGAAAATTATTAGAAATATATACATATATGCCCCACAAAGGTCTGTGTATACAACAGAAAACTAAAAATGCCAAAAGTTTCTTATTTTATTTGGTTACTTATAGTTAAGGTTAGGGCTGGGTAGCGGTTGAGGTCATCATGTTGGGATTAGAGTTTTCCCCGTAGAGATCTGTGTGTGTGTGTGTATATATATATATTCTACTGATCAGGAACATAATCAGGTAGCGAACCCCCCAGAAAACCTATAGTTGTGGGATACCCCGACCCCCCCAAATTTATTTCTGCCTACAGGCCTGTTAAGCACTGTACAAAGGCAGAGGCGATGCGGCTCTCTGCACTGCAGTATATCAGAAATATAGCCCCAGCTACACGTGTGTGCGGCATGTCATGCTCGAAAGCGTCCTTTAGCGCTGACTGCACGCACGACATATCGTGGCCTCACTGCCTTTATGGCCTTAATAACTGTCACATTTAATCAACGTCTTTTTGGTGATACTGCTGCAGACCTACATGCGTGACTGTATCGTTATCATTAGCATAACAATCTGTCACCAAAGCACCCTCCTCCCAGTCGTCCTGGTTCCCTCAAACCAACTTGGTGTTGTCCAGCACTTCCGGAATGTTCCGTCTCTCATGAAAGGTTCAAGCTCGTTGCCTCTATCTCATTAAAGCAGCCATCTGGTAGCAGCTCCTAATTGGTCGGGAGAGGTGTTGAGTTGTCTTAAATAACCTTCAAGTTAGGAAGACTCTTAGGTCCGAAGGGTATTGATAAATATATATTTTTTACTCCCCACTTCATTTTCAAACATTTAAGATCTGTTTCCTTTGTATTCATACAGCCTTTTTGAAATCTTGCTGTAATATGCAAAATTTCAAAAATAAAATAAATGTTTAAATTGTCAATATTTCATACAAAAATATTCCCTCCAGACTTCTGTTGTTCAATTTTAGCATACCTAAAATTAAAAAATCACATTTTTTGGTACTGGTCTATTCATAAATATAATTGTTATATATATAACTAAAATAGCAGACATATGACATATTTTGAGTTGAATCCCACCCTCGCTCCATGTGAGGAAAGATTGCATGTTTTCCCCACGTGCAAGTTTCCTCTGGGTGCAAATTTTTCCCGCAGACCAAAAACATGCGCCAAACTGGCATTCCTAAATAGCCTATAGCGTTTGTGTGTGAAAGCTTGCGCCCTGTGATAGACTCTTCCCAAGCCTCGAAGCCTGTTCTTCCTGGGTTAGCCTGGAGGATCTCTGTAACCCTGGATTGGATAGAAAGCTGGAAGCTGCATGGATATACATGAAGCAAGACAATGCAAATCTAAGAACATACTTGCTCCAGTCATGGTATGTTTTGTCAACAACATGGTCTAGGTGCTCATTTTTTCATACATATATTTGTGCACCCTCCATATTTTTCCCAATAACTCATGACTTGCAAAACTACCTCTTGATGCAGATCTTTGCCCTTTGGGCGGGACATGAATATATCAATAAATAGCTGTACAAGAACCTTAGAAACCTTACTCGATAGTGCACTTCACAGAAGAAGAAGGCATTTATTAAAGGACCAATCGCTTTCCTGCATCTGCTTCCACAGAACTGGTGGTGCTGTTTCATTTCACTTTGCATTTATATTGAACAGAATCCAGTGTCTCATTGGCAGTGTATTAAAAACCTGGTGTTATTTGGAAGGGCATGTCTTAAAAGCTAGGTTTCCCCTCCTTTCTGTCCATATGCATAATCTGCCCAGCATCAAATCCATAGTGAAATCCCGCTCAATAAATATGGCATCGTAAGAACAGCCCGAAGGGAATATACATCCTTAATTCAAATGTTTTATTCAAACCGAATGGTCAAGTTGCTTTAAGGTAAACATTTAAATGAATTTCAGGTACGAAGTACCCAGAAACGCTACATATATGCTTCACATATACTGTATGCGACCATGTGAGTGAAATGAAAACCACAGTCACGATCCTGCCCTCATGTTTTATACAGTAAGTGGGCTGCAACTTGAACACTGCTTAAAGAGGTCAGTGATTTCATACGCAGAGTTATTATTAGAGCATGTATAGCAGACGTGCGGCAACGAAGGCCGCAGAAGCTGATAACTTTTCATGAGGAGTGTATCATGGGGTCCCAGAGGTGATGAGAGCAGGGAGAAGCACAGAAAAGGCTTTCTTATCAGGAGCAAAAGTAGGTGCAAATGCATGCTTTGAAAAAGATTAATGTGCAAGCATTGTTAAGGTACTAAAGCCAGACAGGACAGTGACACTGGGATCTAGTATGGAGGTTTCAGGTTGGGATTTTAATTTTTTTTATTTTTATACAAATATCATGGAATATGCACATGTAGTATCACAGTCAAACACACATTACCTGGCAACCAGGGGGAGCAGTGACCAAGGGAATTAACATCCAATTCCAAAGGCCTTTCTGTTCTAATTCCTTTAGGTCTGAGTGCTGCATTCAATACTGTGGATCATAATGTGCATTTGGAACATCTGAAATATTATACTGCTATAAGCAGCATAGAATTGCAGTGGTTTGTGTGTTATCTGTCAAACATGAGCCGCTGAATGGAGTTACACCGACGATAGCACTCTCCTATGGAGTTCCACAAGGGTCAGTTTTGGGCCCCCTCCTTTTTTGTCTCTGAATGTTACCTTTCAGCTCCATAATAAAGAAGTGTGGTCGCTCATATCATTGTTATGCTGATGATGCTCAGTTTTACATGTTTCTGCAATCTGTCAGCAATTATAGTCTTTAGCCAGTCTGTGATTACCAAAGGGACATCAAAGCTTGGTTAGCATCCAGTTTTCTTTAGTGAAATGGAGATAAGACTGATGCTATTATTTTACTCCATTTGATTCCATAGCTGAATGCAGCCATTTTGGTTCACTTGCTCCCTACTGTAAGCCTGTTGTTACGAAACTTGTGGTTCTGTTTGACCCTTGTTTATAAACAGATCAGTTCTGATAATATTGCCTTGTTTTATCAGCTAAGAATGATCTCAAAAGTGTGGAACTTGATGTCTCCGTTGGACTTTTAAAAAGTGCTTCCTGCTGTTATATTGACCAGGCTAGATTATGTAATGCACTTTATACTGGGTTTAGCGAGACCTTGTTATCCAGACTCCAGGTGGTCCAGAATGCTGCAGCTCATCTTTAACTGGGTCTGAAAAATATGAGCATATTACATCAGTCTTAGCTGCTCTCCACTGGTTACTTGTCAAATACAGAATTGATTTCAGGATTTTATTATTTGTTTTTAAGGTACTGAATATATCTCAGACCTCCTTACTGTTTATGTCACCCCTAGGTCACTGAGACCCTCTGACAAATTGTTTTTAGATGTTCCAAGGAAGAAACACTAAACAACAGGTGACCAAGCCTTTTCTATAGCTGGCCCCAAGCTCTGGAACAGTCTTTCATTGCACATTAGATCTTCTTCTAGTTTACTGTGTTTTAAGAGAAGGCTGAAACTCATTTTTACTCATTTGGTGTTTCTTGGTGTTTTCATATTGTATGTTTTATGTTTTTTTTTTTGACTGTTGTTTTATTTTGCTTTTCTGTTATTTTGTCTGCTCACAATTGTATTATAAAGAACCTTGGTCAGTTCTTACTGTTTCTAAATGTGCCATAGAAATAAAAGTGACTTGACTACGAGGGCTATCTGACCATCAGGGGTTTCACCTGTCAGACTTTTAGCAATCATGTGTTATATGTGTCACTTAGCAATCATTGTGGGAACAGATGCATGCATGCGAGGCAATGAGCTCTGAAGTTCTGCAGCCTCAAGCAGATACAGGTGATGTACATGTACAGTGAAATGTTTCTTTATGATGTATAGCAGTAGAGGGCCATCCTGTCCTCAGTTTTGCAGGGTTTGTGAGATACCTGTCAGTTAGCACCTGATTTATCCCAGCACGCCTGGCAAACTGGCTTATAGAACTAACTTTATATGTTCTTTAGGCAAGGCAATTAAGATATGTGATGGAATGAAGCCAGCACATTGAGGGAACTGCTACAACTATCGCGCTCAAATGAATTCTTTGCATCGGAAAGCTGGAGCTGTTACTGTGGCATGCAGTGACCCCTATGCCTTACTGTGGGAGTTAAGCTTTCATCTGCAGGCCTCATGTGTATTGCCTGAGAAGCTTAAGGGGGCCTCAAAAGTCATTGCTGTGGAGCT
The DNA here is from genome assembly GCA_026776725.1 of Gnathonemus echidnorhynchus. NCBI lineage: Eukaryota > Metazoa > Chordata > Actinopteri > Osteoglossiformes > Mormyridae > Gnathonemus > Gnathonemus echidnorhynchus. The sequence goes on from JAODJU010000014.1 coordinate 13,458,195, forward strand.
GGCCGTCTACAACAGTGATTTCAGGATCTGCAGTCTCCAGCAGAAGATCTTCGCTGAATACCGTATTAAACGGAAATTACGACAATTTTCCGTCTGTTACCACATCACGTCTTGAATGTCACATTTATGTTTATGTGTTATATTATTACCATTCATAAAACCTGTGATGCGACTGTACTTTGTGGCAATCTTTGATAGCATCCCTTACTTATTATACAACCCAAGGCAGCTATGTCAATAAGCTACTTATTAATTCTACATTATATCATTATATTCTTCTCCTGAGGTGGAGAAAACATCTATAAAATGAGTAAGTGATAATGATATATATTATGCAGTTTCAGATGAAACTCGACGGTAAATGATACAAACTTTGATAAGATCTTGTTGAGACTCCACAGCCCCCCCCCCCCCCCCCCCCCCCCCCCCCCCCCCC